>VDFB02349395.1:0-110247 GCA_007258455.2 Sequoia sempervirens | reverse complement strand
GCAGCCTGGTACGCTCTGAATGCAGTGTGATGATCGGAACCTCAAAATAGCTGACGAACTGCCCTGAATTGCAGACTTACTAAAAATAGTAAGTACCTCAGAATCCGATGAAATTTGGCTGAGAGCCTGCTGGGTGTCTGCTGACAACATTGTTAAGCTCAGTTTTCAATTTACTCACTTTATCTGACCTTGAATTGACCGAAAAGATGAAACCCTAATTTTAGATTCTGGCCAATATTTCGCTTAAGCTCAATGACGGACACAACCCCCGAAAGACGGACACCAGAAAAGAGACAGAGCGAGAGAGAGAGAAGAAAACCCAAGCCAAAAGACCGGAACAGAGCAAAAATTAGGGGGTCCCCATCTTGAATGGGGCGATGTGTGAAAAGGTCACAACATCTGGCGACTCCACGGGAAAGTGTTGAAAAACACTTTAAGAATTGAACTCAGATTAGTCTTCCTCAAACCGTCATACGGAAAGGACACTTACTCAAAAGGGGAGAAGAATCCGATATTGGATCAAAACACTTTCATCTAAAACCTTGTGAGTGTGTGCATGCATTCCATCTCCAAACCATATCGACTTCCGGAATCGGTCGTAGCAGGTTATATAAATATCTTGACTTCAAAAGCATCCTGGGCATTGCCTCGCTGCCAGTCAGTCGTCCATAGCCCCGACGAGGTTATCGCTACAATTCTCACAAATATTGCTCCACTGCCGGCCGGGCGTCCATAGCCCCGGTGGAGTTACTTGTATGTTCCCAAAACCAATATCTTGTGATATTTCTTTCATTTTCATTTTCTCATTTTTCTTTTCTTTCAGATTTTTCTTTCAAGCACATTTTCTTTACATTATTTGATTTCTCCGTCAATTCCTCAATTGGCTGGCAGGCAATGAAGCCTCCAATGGGTTTGAGAATTGTAGTGGCGCTGAAGCAAGATGTAGGATTTTCACCTGCTGAGACTTCTCCCGAGAAACCAAAATGACTCAGAATGGAGATAGGTAAGGTTTTTAAGGTCTTTAGACTCGTGTGTTGAGACACAATAACGGATTAACCTCCCGAGACGAGTTCAATCGCTAACTGGATGATAACAAGAGGAAAACAACCTTAGTCCCTTTTCAAAAATTTATGCAAATTCCAGTGGAAAGAACCACGTTGTGAAAAGTTAAAACATCATCACCCCATCGCAACGGGAAAACCCAAAATCTTTGCCCATTCCCAAACCAAAACCACTTGAGTGGACAACTCAAGGGACAGAAACGCCAAACCAAAAACCCAAAGGGCAACAAACCAAAACCAAAACGAAAATGAACCGAAAAGCAAACGGAAAGCAAACAAACGGGAAAGCAAACCCTAATCTAACTATGTTACAAAGTAGGCTCTCGGAGAGAACCTAGGACTGGAAATAATGCTTGAGGAACTGTCCGTTGACGGGCAACGGGACATCCTCTCCTGTCAAAGTACGCAATCTAAATGCATTATCCCCAAGGATTTCAGAAATTTGATACGGGCCCAACCACAACTTATCAAACTTATCATGATCACCTTTCTTCTCGTGGGCCTTGTCCCAATATAAAACCAAGTCAGAAATCCTGAACGACTTGATCTTTGCCTGTTTATCGAACCATCTCTTCACTATAGCTTGGTGTTTTGTTAGATTCTCAAGAGCTTCATCTCTCTTCTCTTCTAGATGCATCAACTGGGACAACCTTGTCTGAACTTGATCCTCTCCTTCGAGGTATTCTTGGATGAACTGGAGAGTTGGGATCCTCAACTGTACTGGAAACACTGGATCCTGTCCGTAAACCAAGTGGTATGGTGACGTCCCTAAAGAACTCTTTGTTCTTATCCTGTCCGCCCAAAGAGCAAACCTCAACTGTGTATGCCAGTCTTTCGGATTCTTATCTAACAACTTCTTAATGGCATTCAATAAGTTCTTGTTTGTGGACTCTGCTAGTCCATTCCCCTGTGGATAGTAATTAGAGGAAAACCTCAATGTAATTCCATACTCAAAAGCCCAATTGGAAAACTTCAGCGATGAGAAAGCTGAACCGTTGTCGCTGACCAGGACATGAGGGCATCCGAATCTTGTCACAATGTTTTCTTCAAGGAATCTGATAACCACATCTGACGTGCACTGCTTCAGAGCTTGAGCTTCTGTCCATTTGGTGCAGTAGTCTGTCGCTGTCAAGATATATCTGTGTTGTCCTGATGACGGTGGGTTGATCATACCAATGAAATCTAAACCCCATTTTGCGAATGGTCTCACTTCGATTACTGGTTGCAAAGGCATAGCGGGATGCCTTCCTCTATTTGCTGCTGTCTGACAAACGTGACAAGCCTTCACATGTTCATACGTATCTTTAAAAAGCGTGGGCCAATAATATCCAGCTCTTAGGATTTGATGAGCTGTGGCTAGACTTCCTCCATGTCCAGTTCCAAACTTCTCATGGAAGTGTTCCATCAACTGTTTTGCTTCTTGTTTTCCTACACATCTCAAATAGATACCTTCATAATTTCTCCTGTAGAGAACTGATCCTTGAAGCATAAATCTCTGACTCCTCATTCTCAATGCTCTCCGCTGGACTGGATTCAAATGGCGAGGACATCTATGATTCAGCAAATAATATACTGTGTCATCATACCATTCTCCGGGAGACACTTCCTCTAATACATATGCCTGTTGAACTAGTTCCGGACCAACCATTGCAATAGTCTGAGCCAAAGCTTGTCCTCTGACTAACTTCATCGGCTGTATTTCAATATCATATTCTTGTAAAGTGGCGACCCACTTTCCTCTTCTTTCACCTAACTCATTCTGCATCAATAAAATCTTCACCGTGGCGTCTGGAACAATCGCGTGGATCTTGCTCCTCAAGATATAATGTCTAAATTTCTTGATGGCTTTCACTAAAGCATACGCCTGCTTTTCAACGCTTGGATACCTTAATTCTGCTTCTTTTAAGGGAGAGCTCATAAAAGCAATTGGATGCTCATCCTTCTTTTCAGTTCTTTGGGTCAATACTGCTGCACAGGTGTGCTCTGAGGCAAATGAATACAAATAGAAAGGCTTTGTATAATCTGGACTAACCAGCACTGGAGCGTCCGCTATGGCTTGCTTGATCTCATCAAAAGCCTTCTTAGTCTGTGGAGTCCACTCAACCTTTGCATCTTTCTTCAACATTGCATTCAGTGGCCTCACTATCTCAGCAAACCCCGTTATAAACTTTCTGACAAAATTGATCTTTCCGAAGAAGGACCTTAATTCTTTCTGAGTGCCTGGCAAACCAATCCTTGAGATGGCTCCAATACGTTCAGGGTCAATTGATATACCCTTCTCTGAAATAACGTGACCCAACAATTTACCTTCGGTGACGCCAAATATACATTTCTTAGCATTCAGAGAAACACCAAACCTTCTGCATCTCTGAAATATCTTCCTTAAATCCTCAACGTGATCTCCCCTTTTCTTTGAGAACACAGTCAGGTCATCCATGTAAATTATAATGCACTTTCCGACAAGATCTCGAAAAGCGATGTCCATTGCTCGCTGGAAAGTGGCCCCTGCATTGATTAAGCCGAAAGGCATTCTTCTGTACGCAAATGTTCCCCATTTCGTGGTGAACGCAGTCTTCAATCTATCTTCATGTTCAACCATTACTTGGTTGTAGCCTGAATATCCGTCCAGGAAGGACATCATTTGTGAGCCATTCACTATTTGCAACACTTCATCTAATGAAGGCAAGGGGTAATTGTCTTTCTCAGAGGCCCTATTCAAATTTCGGAAGTCGACACATAGCCTTATCTCTCCATTCTTCTTTCTGACAGGTACGAGATTGGCGACCCACGTGGAGTGCCTCACTGGGAAAATAATCCTGGCTGAAAGAAGCTTCTTGACTTCCTGATAAATCAACGGTTCCAGTAGTGGATTTACGGGCCTCTGCCTCTGCCTGAATGGCTTGCTGCCTGGCTTTAATGGAATTGTATGCGTAATCAGAGATGTATCATATGTCTTGAGGTCTTCGTATCCCCAGGCTATCACCTCCGGAAATTCTTTCATAACCTTTAAGATACCTTCTTTCTCTTCAGGTGTGCAAACCTTTCCAATAAAAACGTTTTTCACTTGTTCACTTGTTCCTAGATTGACAGGTTCACAATTATTGCCTTGCGTGCTTTGATTTCTGCTTAATCTGTCAATATCAAACAATCTCTCTAACTCGACCATTCCTCTTGGAATTACATTAGTCTTTAAGTTTAGAATCCCTTCCGTATCATATTCTGCTTCTTCCGTGTCTTCCTCATCTATAATTTGTGCTTCGAACACTCCTGAGTTTGTGAGAAAGTCCAGAATCTGCTTGTCGTCATCAAACACTTGAAAATTCTTTATGTTATCAGGAATTGCCGGAGTGGAAACCAGCTCTACTGTAAACTTCTTTAATCCCTCCATCGCCAATGGCTCCAAAGAACTGGCAGCTTGTGCCAAAGAGTTTGCAACGATGTTCTTGGATCGGTAGACTTGCTTTATGTTGAATGCATCAAAGCTCTCTATCAGGTCCCAAACTCTGTTCCGGTAGCGGCTCAGTCTCTTGTCATGGCAGGCGAATTGCTTCCTTACTTGTCGGACCACTATGTCTGAGTCTCCAATAGCATGTACAATCTTGGCCCCTTTCTGAATTGCAACGAGTAATCCGTGAATCAAGGATTCATATTCAGCAACGTTGTTGGTACATGAAAACTGGAGCCTATAGGAACCCAGATAAGCTTCCCCTGTCGGGCTAACCAATTCAAAACCTGCTCCATTTCCCTTCTTGGACTTTGATCCATCGAACCTTAAAGTCCACACTTGATTCTCTGTAGGAGTATAGGGAGACTGAACACGTGTCTCTCCTTGATTGCAGACCTCTGGAGTCTTTTCTTCAATCTTTGACTGAGTGAGATCATCTTCTACAATTTCTTCTATCGAAACACTATTCTCCTCATTCATCTTTTGATGTTCTATTAGAATCTCCTTTTCTTCATTTATCTCTTGATGTTCTTCTTGTAATGACGTATGGGGAACAAGCCTTGCAACTTGTTCCAGTGCCACTTTACACATGGCACAAGTGATTTCTGAATGGAATGCTTCGTGTATCCTGCACCAGTTGGGAAGCAGTAGATTTCTGATGGAAGCATCTTTACCCAACTCTGTTTCTTGTTTTACGCTGTTCAGGACAAAGTCCCTGAAATTCTCAAAAGTTCCTCCACCTTCACTATCGCTCAAGTCACTTTCTATCAACACTTCGGTGGAAGTGGCATTCTCAAAACATTTTCCCTCATTTGCACTTTGCAGCATCAATACTTCTTGCTTAACAGGCCTGTACGAGCCTAAGTCAGTCTCTACAAACATGATCTCATTATCCTCTCCATATTCCGTGATCATCAGCTTCAATCTCGGTGTACTATCAATCTTAATTTGATTTGGGACTCCTTTCCATGGAAGCCACATGTGGGAGAAGTTCGTTGCAATGTATCCGTTTAACTTTCTAGCCCAGTCTCGGCTTAGCAACATGCCATACCCATCCGGTATATCAACTACTGATATGTCAATACAACTCTGGATTCGGGGATCAGCTGACAACTGCATATGAATATTATTCAGCTCTCCAACTACAGGTACTTCAGTTTTATCTAGTTGAGTCACCTTCTTCGTGGTATGCAACGGGACTATACCCAACCTCTGACACACCTTCAATGGCATGACGTTGCTAGAAGCACCGGAATCAATCAAACAATTGTGCAATAACTTTCCAAAGATTCTAACTGATACCAAGAACGGGGCAGGCTCATCCTTCCCTTGGTAGAAGACAACTGGTTTCTTCCTTTCTTCAGGAGTATTCTTCTTTTCATCTCCCTTATCCAATAGGACTTGATTGCCCTGGGCAACCCTTTGTGTCTGCTCTTGCCTCTGTTCTGCGGGCAAATTGAATCTAACTTTTCTTTTATCTTCTATCTTTGGCTTTTCAGGCTCATTCGAAGACCCTTGTACTACCCCCACAAAACCTTGGGACTGTTGTGGAGCTTCCCAAGTGTTGAACGGCGCGTAAGACACTTCTTCTACCATATTCGCGCTCTGCACGGGACGTGACTGTGCATTGATTTGAGGGCTCCTTGATGAACTAGGTACTTCTTGAGGTGTACTCTTCGCAACTGGTGTCTCATATAAGCTTCCCAAAATTGTGTCTCTAACCTCAGAGATTTTCATTAACTCATACAAGGGAAGACTAACCTTTATCTTCTTCACTTCCTCTAGCACATAAGAACTTAATCTTTTCATGTCATCTCTTGGAAGATTGTCCTTTTGAGGACGCTGCATCACGTGGACGGGCTGTTGGACAGTCTGTTGTCCATTTCTATTCTGCATCACATTCTGTTGTCTGTACTCCGGAGAATCCCGAGGCAAATTTGGATTGTTGCTCGCATTTGGATTCGGCGGGGTTGCGAAGTTATTCGGAGGAATCGATGATGTCAAAGGCTCTTTCTGATGATAAGTCCTCTGGTACACTTTGGGTGGTGCTCCTCCGGAAGTTTGAAATGCTTGCACCTCTCTTCTCCCTTCTACTAACACACTGTTGTTAAGAGGTGGAAAAACGTAGTTACCCTGCTCATACGGCTCCTCTGAGTAACTGTCTTGAACTTCCGAATACGTTTGAGCCTCTGAATAGACTTGAGCTTCCTCATAAACTTGAGTATCTGGCGCCTCCACGGGACCATTAGCCGAAGCTGGTGGAAATCTGTAATTAGCTTCTGGTGGCGCGTAATTTTGATATTCGGACACAAGATTGACACTCTCTATGATCAAAGCCTGGTCATATCTTTGCACTGGTACAATCTCATACCCAGTGGTCGGAGGATTCTCAGTACCCTCCGTGCTTTTAACTTCTCCTTTGAAAATATCAGCAGCGACTTGAAACTCATGGCATTGTAATTCTGAGTGCTGACTTGTGTTATGAAGCCGACACCATCCTGACATAGCAGCTTCTGCCAAAAATACTCTGTCCGTGGGATGATTTTCCGGAGGCGGCGGGTTATCTAGCGGTGATGGAACCCCTCCATTGTTAGGTCCAGTATTCCAGGACCTCTTTTGATATCCTTGATTATTATTTCGATACCCATGGCTGTTGTCGTGTCCATGCCCTTGATGGGAATCGTGATGTTGTTGAGGATTATTGTGATATCCTCGATTGGCACTTGAATGTGCCTGATAACTCTTCAACATTGATTGCATTTGGTTATTTTGATTTCTGAGGTGAGTCACCTCAGATGACAGCCTTTTCATTTGTTCTACTAATTCTTTCATTTCATCTTTCTCCTCTTGTGTCCTTGTTGCAGGTACCGTGTTCTGGAGATAGACAGGCTGCGTGGCTGGAGTCTGGGATAGGGGTATCCCAGGATGGAGAATCAATTGATCAGATGGTGGTGTAACATGATATGCCGGTTGCAGAACTGGATTCAACGCTGGAATTTGCTGATTCCATGCTGGATTAAGAGTCTGCATTTGATTATTCATGGTGACCAAGCCAGTGTACAAAGAAGGTCCAGTTATGTTTTGGCCCATATTCTGACTTACTTCAACCGCCTTAGCATATGCTTGATTCATATCTGCTGGAATGGGATGAGCTTGTCTTACGAACATAGCAGTCAAAGGGTCCAACGCTGCATAATAATTTTCCCTTGCATCGGGAACCATGTACGGAGTACGTAGCCTTGTGAGAGCCTTTTGGAATCTGTTGTTGAAGGCATGAATAGGCTCTTTGTCTTGTCTTCTTACCTCCGTGAATTGGCGGAAGAGCTCTACTGGGGTGATAGGAATACCAAACTTTCCAATGAAAGCCTCTTTCATTTGCTCCCATGTTCTGATGGACCCAACTGGCAAATGTATAAACCAAAAGTGAGCCTCTTCTCCCAAGGAATACGGAAACAATCTGCAAGCCACATCTGCGTACGCAATTTGTCTGTTTCGCAAATGATCTTCAAACATCTTAATGTGATCCTCAGCAGAACGATTCGAATCATGGACTTGATACTTGGTGCAAAAATGCTCTGGATTCTTTGGCATATTGTGATAATCGGCAAACTCAAGAGGAGATGGATTGGTGACTAGCCAAGTAGCACCGTTGGGAGCGGGTTGGCCTCCTGGTTGAGCCATTGCTTGATTTGGATACCTCCTCTGATATACAATTACTGGGGTTGTGGTAACTTGAACTAGTTGCTGAACAATCACTGGTGTGGTAACTTGAACGGTTCTAGGTTGAGCAAACCTTGAGATACTTGGTGGAGTTCGGAACAAACTTGTAATCTCTTCTCCACTTTCTTCACTAGACTGAGTTTCTTCGTTTGAAGACACTTCTTCGCTTGAACGGCTCTCTTTCTTCTTCCTTGCTCTAGTAGGCAATTCTAACTCCACAAAATCTTTGGATGAGCTTGGCGTGGACCTCAGAATTCTTTTCAACTTATCAGGTGAGAATGAGCTGATGCTGCATAATAATTTTCCCTTGCATCGGGACGAGACTCCAGACTTAGACGAATTTTTATCATCCTCGCCAGCTTACGTGCCCTGCTATTTATAGCAAGTCTTCTGAATTTGCGCCTCTGAAGCTCGGATCAACTTGAAATTTTGAACGTAGCATCCTCATGACTTTATCAACTTGTCGACACTGCCACTTTTAGTCACCCTGCTATTTATAGCCTGTTTCTGAAGGTGGCTTACTATAAATAGTAAGCTCATGTTTCTGATAGCTCCCAAGCTCCGATCGAGTTGAAATTTGAATGAGGCGATCCTCACCACGGACCTTTTGCCGACAATCGATGCATGCAACTGATTTACTATTTTAGCATATTTCCAATTTGACTTACTATAAATAGTAAGTGCTCCGTTGACGAAATTTCACCGGCAGGCCGGAAGACGCTGATCGCGATGGTTTACATCGGATTTTGAAGATTTTGACTTTTGATGCCTATTTTTAGGCTCGGGAAAAAAACCCTAATTTGCATTGCATGCGTATCAAAAGATCTCCGCTTGCCTTCGTTTCTGCACTCGGATCACGGCGCTAGATGGCTATACGGACATACCGCTAAAAATAGCAAGTTCCTTCTCGAGTGGGAATCTCGCTTTGCATGTCACACCATCGGAAGCTCTTGAAAACCCATGTGAATCACCCGACATGCAAAGAAACCTCGACATGCAAACCCTAAAAATAGCCTCGGAAGGCTGAATCCTGAAAGTAGTCGTCTCGTCTTGCATGTTACATCATCGCGAAGGTCTCGAAAACCCAGAAGGAATATCCAGACATGCAAAGAAAAACTCTGCATCTAGACCCTGAAATTAGCCCAAGCCGGACTGCTAAAAATAGTAAGTCCGTTTTCCAAAAATTTGGTATGCAAGCCTGGTATGCTCAAATGCATGTGATGATCGGAATCTCCAAAATAGCTGACAAACTGCCCTAATTTCACACTTACTAAAAATAGTAAGTACCTCAGAATCCGATGAAATTTGGCTGAGAGCCTGCTGGATGTCTGCTGACAACATTGTTAAGCTCAGTTTTCAATTTACTCACTTTACTTGACCTTGAATTGACCAGAAAAGATGAAACCCTAATTTTAGACTTGGCCAATATTTCGCGTTTAAGCTCAATGACGGACACAACCCCCCGAAAGACGGACACCAGAAAAGAGACAGAGCGAGAGAGAGAGAAGAAAACCCAAGCCAAAAGACCGGAACGGAGCAAAAATTAGGGGGTCCCCATCTTGAATGGGGCGATGTGTGAAAAGGTCACAACACGATACAGCAATTTTTTTTCCTCGGATACATTTTGTAAAGATATAAATAGTATTACTCAATATAACTATAACTTATACTTTTATATCATAGTTCTACGAAGTTTCTTGATGGGGGAATGGGGGTATGGGTTTTGGGAATAGGGGGACCAAGAGCCTATGTTTGGGGATGGCGGTGGGGGTGGCAGTGCAAATATATATAATACTTGAAAAATTAGTTACAAAATGTGCATGAGGAATAAGTATGACATTATAGATGAATCTTTGGCATACTAAGTAAACTACTAAATAGTAAACACATTGCAAGTATGAGAATTATAGATGAATCTTTGGCATACTAAATAAACTACTAAATAGTAAACACATTGCAATGATTGCAATGAACATTAACCCTAAAAATGTCAAATTCTGAATTTATATTATAATTATATTCAAAATTTTAGAATGATGATGACAATGTTCAGAATGACAAAATGGCTTGATGCGTCTAATCATCTCCAAAGTTCTTGCCAAATTCTTTATCGCTAGAATTGTTGGACTCCACAAGCTCTAGCTTCTCCAAACCAATACCAACCAGTCCAATTTGTGTAGCATCATCATCAACCTGTCTCGGCTCCTCTAGCTCCACGTCCCCTTGGGTTGCTAGACTCTCCTTGTATGTAAGTGTGTTGCAGTCAATGAGATGCAATGCACTATGTACAACCACAAGCTTCTCCGCCCTCCTAGAGGTAAGCTTGTTCCTTTTAATGGAGTGTTTGAAGTTAGTAGTAGAAGAACTAAAAATTTGGGACAACAAATGAATTGTTGGAGAGGTAGTCAAAGAAGGAGGCCCATGCATAGTCCACCACAAAATTGAGTATTCTTGTGCCATAGTCTCCCCATCTATCTTGGCCTTCTTTGAATGTCCCCTAAGAGTGGCAAATTTCGCCCACTTAGTAGAAATGATGTTTGGCATCTATAGAATCATACATCTTTTGAATAGCCTTCATGAACCTTGCTTTCACCTCAACATCCTGTATAGGTGTAATTTTGCTAGGATTTTGCACATATCGCTTTGGGTTTAGTGCATAGGTAACTATGTGCAAGGGAGTCTTGAGCTTCTTCCATCTATGATGAATGATTGGCTGAATATGCTTTTATAGAATTGCAATTTGAGGTTTTTCTATCGTACAACCTTCATTTTGTCAAGCATAGTATTAGCGATTCATATGCTTCTCCAAGGCTAGGTACATTAGCATCCCCATATCAAATCACTCTGAAAATTGGAGTAATGATGGAGACAATATACTTTGCATCAGCCCAAAAACATCACTCTTTGCCACCTACTTCACCCTTTTCCCCTATTGTGTCTTAGACTTAGGCCATTGATTCCATTCTGCTACCATAACCATTAGTTGCAATGCTTCTTGCAATTCAAGCATCCTCTCCAAGAGAATGAAGTATGATGCATATCCGGTCTCTATAGGTTTCAAGAATTCTTTCTTGTAGAAGGTTTTGAAGAGTGCATGTGAAGTGTGGTGGTTACAGATAAACATCTACACATCTCTAGCATCACTAACAATTGCTTTGATCCAACTATTTTTCCCATGTCCTTGAGTGCATTTTTCATGGCATGCACATAACAAGGTGTCCACCAAATATATCTATAGATTGCCTCAATTAACTTCCCTACAAATTTGCACACATGGGTCGCATCTATCACTACTTGCACCACATTTTGTGGCCCAACCTCCTCTATAGCATCTTGGAAGATCTAGATTAAAAAATTGGCATCCTTGCGATGCCTTGAACAATCAACAACCCTAAGGAAATAAGGGTCCTCTATACATGTAACCATGATATTGGTGAGTGGACAATGCCTAATGTTTGTCCATCCATCCATGATTATGTTGCATCCACTTGTGACCTAGGTATCCTTTCTTTTCTCCATTAAAATGTTAATCTTGAAATAATTCTTATCCAAGATTATTGTCACCAATTTAGTTTCTCTTGGTCGCACATATGATGGTCTCGCCCTAATTATCTTTGCCAGAACCTCCTTATAATAAGGAGAGTGAGCCACATGGAATGGAATGCTGTTGGCAAAGAAGAATTTGCCAATGGCATCATTTGCATCATCCTTCACTTGCACATTGAATAAATATACTAGTGGGTTTGGAGCATTACTAGTCACCCTATATTTGGGTTCACTGCCCTTGAACTAGAAGAAATTTGAATATGTGCTTGCAGCCTTTGCAAAGTAGTACAAGTTAAACTTTGAAGACCTCTTCCCCATAGTGGCAAAGTAGCAAATGTAGGTGCATTTTTTTCACTACTGCCCCATAAATTACTTATCTCAGCCCTATATTTGAGGGTTTTTGCCAACTTGGCTATACTTCTACACCTTTGCCCCAGAAATGAAGGAGGTGGGCATTAACTTTGGCAATGCTGCCTTGAAATTTAAGTTTACAAAAGTGACACTTCCACAACCTAGTGCCTTAAATGTCCTAGGCTTTTGCTTGTAACTTAGTTGCAAATTGTTTTAAAGGGGACTTTGGGTTGAAGTGACCCTCAGCATATTTTTGTAGCATTTTGGAAGGGCAACTATATTTGCACTCCCAATAGAACTAGTTGCTTCACCCTTCTCTGCTTCTATACTTGGATCATCAGGTGCATAATAAGATTGAGTTTCAATTTCAACTTCATCTTCAACCTTTTGAGCCTCAACTTCATTCTCACTTGTGCTGTGACAACTCATGCTCATAGTGACATTGCAAGAAATAATAGTGAAATTTATGTTTGTAATTTAAAAATTAAGTTTCAAACTATGCATAATGCAAGGGATTAAGATAAAAGCATTTTCTTTTTGTTTTTCTTACTTTAGGTCGCACAAAGCGCAAAAGCAAAAGATACACACATAAATATCCTTTTTCTTAATCTTTGTCAAACAAGGATTTCACTTTTGTTTTTCTTCTTTTAAGTTGCACAAAGTGTAGAAGCAAAGATACACAAAAGTTAAAATCCTAACTTGACAAATATTTGAACAATTAAATAAAAAATATTTTTGTTATAAAATTAAAAAAATAAAAATTTGATCATTATTCATTTGTAAAACTAAAATAATGAATTCAAATTGAACTTTATAACAATGTAAATTTGTAAACCCCTAAATTAATTACTAAATTTGTCAACTAAAATTAGTAATTACTAATGTTACTAAATTGAGCAATGAAAAAAAATAAAAAAGAAAACAGTCATGAAGAAAGCCTCTATTGAGGCTTGAATAATGCTTTGAATTCTTTGATTCAATGGTGGATTGATGTCATTCTTCCTCTTGTTCTTCCTCTTACTATTACTCAATCCTAATGCCCTCATTTATAATCTTTCTCACTTTTGCAACTTGCTGTTGCAATTTTTAACTTTGTTGTTGAAACTTGAGAGTGAGTTGGAATGAGGCTTAGATGACTATTTGTAAGTTTTTTGTGAGTGTTCAGGGTTTGGGTGGGGTTCATATGCCATTATGGCTAGGACCTGTGGCGCACAATTCAAATAAAGTTATTGATTTAAAAAAAACTTTTGAATCATTCATCCATGGGGATGCCTCAAAGGCCTTGGGATGATTAGGAGACTTTTGGGAGTTCCCTAAACTTCTTGAGGACATCCTAGAGTCCCCTAGAAGTCCTTAAATGAGGGGGACATCCCTAAAATGTTCACAGGTCTTGGACGGTGATGATGTGATGAATGTCCCCTCCAAGTCCTTGCATCCTGGGGACATCCCCGTCCTAGAAATATGGGGATTTTAGGGGGGTTGCATTTAGTGGAACATTGTTTTATATATATTAAAAATTATAAAAACTATAATACTCATAATTGCCAATAAACAAAATATTTAAATACCACATAATTTGCAAAAAAGAAAATACTCATAAATTCATACAAAATGTCAAATATTTACTGATTTGTCAAATGTTAATACAAAATGAAAACTACAATCAAATGAAGAACTCACAACCTATATTGAAATGTATAAATTTAAGAAAAGTAAGCTTGGGATTGGGAGACATAGGGACGAGGGACTAAGGGCCTAGATTTGAGGACAACTAGTAGGGGTTTGGGGGGCGGTAGCACCCCTAGTGGGGTTCAGGGGCAATACCCTTGGCATGTTCCTTATTGCAATGTACTGTAGGGTTGAGAGGCGTAGCCTAGGCCACCAAGCCCAAATTAAAGCATTTGAAACCACACAAACCTTCATGGGTTAGGCAATTTCATAGTTCTATTACTATGGTTTTTGCAACACCAAGTCAATTATTTCTATTTGGATCTTCATTCTTTAGAAAACTAACAATGAAGCCGAAGCATCTAACTAGTCTAAATGATTAGGGTTATGTAGTTTTTAAAAAATAATTGAATAAAGATCATTTTAGGGCCAAATTAGGATTGGCAAATACTTTTATATTTTAAAAAAATTGAAAAGTATTTAAGTTTCAACTTTTTTTTAAATTTCATGGTCGAGTTTGTCCAAGGTCCTCCTTAGGCACCTTGGGTAGCGCAAGGACCTATAGGGTGCCTCAAGGACCCACAGAGTACCTAGGGTGGACCTTGGGAGAATCCCAGGCTGTCTGGTCCTTGAATCGAGACTTGAACTAGGCCTAGACAAGTAGGGAAGGTTCTAAAGAATTCGGTAACATGGTCAAAATGTATTGGTTGTGTGATATTGTTGAAGATAGGCTCTAGGAATTGTTGCTTTGGGCCAATTTCTAAATGTACTTCAATCTTTTATTAGTGTCTTGCATAAAAGTAAAGATAAAATAAAAATGAAAGCCACAAAGAGCTTGTGCTTTACAAATAAGACTTGTTTCGATAATGGTTTAAACATGTGTTTGGAGTTTGAACAAAAACTTTATTTGTGGTTTACAAAAATTGAGTATTTGAACCAAAATATTGCTATGGAGCAATCTAAAATCTTTGTTTTAATCTATTCTAGAGGCACAATCTAAAATTCAGAGGTCTTTTGTTTGCTATAAAGCAATTGAAAGGAATTTTCTTGGAATTCTATATTCCTTTGCAAAAATTGATCTTTCTTGAAACTTAGAGGGGTTAGTGCATGGAGAGAGAGTGAGTACAAAGTTGTGTGTGGTTATATTTCATAACTTAAAGGAACAAATATATCTTAGAAATATTTCTAAAAGATAATACATATCAAGTTATATGACATACCTTGCTAGTTGTTAACTTATATCAATATATGATATATCATATCAGGTCCTAAAATCGTTGCTCACACTCCTAGAGGAGTCAATTTTCTTCAATGCCAAGGAAATGTCATTCCTGAAGGTAGATAGATCAATTCACTAATAGAATGTGAGTGATGACAGTTCAATTGTTGAGAGTGGATAATCTCTCCTTCACTTTGGGCTCAATGAAATCCAAGAAGGTGTTTCTAGAGGTATCCTCAACAAGATTGATCACAATTGAAGATAAACAAATAAAGAATACTGTAGTAGACTCTAGTGTATGCTTGACCCCAAAGATTGTCACTAGACCAAAGACTGACCTATTACATGTGAAATTGTTTATTAAGATGACATGAACGCCATTGCACAACTACAAGGTGTAGGTATGCAAAATAGTATTCCTCAATGTAACACTCTAACTAATCTACAGTTTAAGAATGGAAACTAACTACCAGTTTCAGCTTAAATGTAACTGACTAGTTTTCATACTAGGGTTTCCTTTGCAATAACAAATGAAAAAGATAAACAATTTGAACAATTACATCATAATCAATTCCTCAACTACATCATAATCAATTCCTCAACTAACTTTTATATTTCAATTTCAGCTGAAAAGGAAACAATGAACTGTATACATATAACTGAAAATCACTGTAGGATAATAACTAACTTTGCTTTGCTTTTGAATTGTAAAGAGCATTTATTACAGCTATGAAATAAACATGCTAAAGTATTTATAACTGAAATTAAGAGAGAGAAAGAGTTAGAAGAAAGTACAGGCTGAAGGCTTCCTGCTGGAATGCTTGAGCAAGACTTGTCATCAAGGGAAAAAGAAATATCATCAAGGGATTTTCTGCCCAACCAAGACCTACTGGTCTCCTGTGTTTGTTCAACTAAAGAAACCCGACCCTTCACGAGGGTAATCAATAAAGGATCACATAATATCATCATGCCATCTGAGCCTAGTGTCAAGAACCTATACTACTTGGTCGATCCTTCACTATAGGTAACTCCTAACTAGAAAGATCACTCTGACCAGGGGTATATCTGGTTCTTGATAGCTGACAAATGCTTAATCTAAGCATCGTAACCTTGGCCAAGGATTTCATTGTTAATGGCACACTTGTGTCGTCAACACTCTCACCCTTGCTCGACATGATAATACTTGACTCAAGGTCTATATTACAATGACTTGGTTCAAAATCTTTTCTCTTAATTTAAGACTAAGCCTTTACTATAATGATATATATATAGAGAGAGACTATTCGATATTGAGGATCTTTCAAAACTTTAACATTTATATGCCATATAAAGGACTCGGAGTGGGAAAAGAAAATGCACTAATCCAACTCAGAAGTTAAAGAGCAGAAAAGAGAGGATTCGGCTTAGTCAAGGCAGAATAGTTCACAGAGTGATTTGAAGATAGCTCAATCTACATTCAAAATTAGATATAATGAAGACAGAGTAATTTGAATTCAAGATTAATAAATTATACAGGTTCATAACGAGATGAGTCTTCTATTGGACAAGTTCCAGAGTGATGGCAAAAGATCCGATTCCAATATACTTTCAAAAAGACGAAGAAGTTCAATGAAATTTCCTTCCTATACATAAGGGTTTTCAGAACGATTATAGATTCTTTCGATGCAAAGTTTTAACAAATTAAAGACTCTTTTTACATGCCTGATTATGAAGGTCTGTAGCTTGAAGAAGCTCCAAATTCTTCTCTCCAAATGATCTGGACAAAGACTACGTTGCCACTGAAGTCCTTACTGGTCGGAGAAAATTTTGAGACGGCTTACTCAAGATCAAGAGAACACCACTAGAAATTGAAGACTCGAATAAAATAACCAAGCTCTTCCATGTTAAGCTCAACAGTAGATATGAAACCAAGATCAACACCCGATATAGAAGCCAACTAGAAGGAGATAAACAAAGTGGAAAAATGGAAAAGCAAAACAGGGTGAATGCGGAAACTGAATGAGGATATCAAACTAGTAGATTGCCGACTGGTTAAGAAGTGAATTCGAGAATGGTAATGAGGAAGTAAGACAAACTGATTGTCGATACAGACAGAGGATACCAATCCCCCAAGAATGGGAATGCCAAAAAGATGAGGAAGCAAACTCTCAAGAGATGAATGTTCGAGTGAAGAAAACCAAGGCAAGACGACTAACCAAATGAGTCTGCATGCCATCTTCTTGAACGTTTCGATCAAGAAGAGAGGCCAAGGTGGCAAATTTAATTTCATACCAAAAATGCGTTTAAGAGGAGATTGATGATATATAATACTTTATTGACTTATTTTTCTTATAATTTAATTAAATGATTTATAGCCAAGGTTATGACTTCAATATAGCTCTCTTACACTGACTCAAGGTTTGATGATAAATTTGATCCTTTGTTAACTACGCCCTCTCCTTGATGATATTTCCCTTTCCCTCGAGGTGTTGGCAATCCTGCAACCACTTGACTGAAAAAAATTAGGGTTAGACCGTTCTTGACATAGATACATATATTTTAAATTTAAACTCATCAACACATTCATTTTCACATATATAAGAAAATCATTCACATTTGTAGTTACAACATATAAATTGAAAATTCTTTTCCCAATTTCACATTCTCATGAAACGCAATTAATCAGAACTAACATAACGACCATAACTTCATTGCCATAATCATGTTTAAGACAGAAGGGATGTAACACTCAAGATGATAACTCTTAAAATTTGTTGCAGATGTTTCCCTGGTTAAATCATTGAATCATGGAGTGCATACAAACTACAATTCTAGTCCTAAACTACTAGCGAATGATGATTTTTGTCTTGAGTGCATTGTGAATCATCAACTTCTAGGACTGATGCCTTTTCTATTGTGTTATAGAATGACTGTTTACCATAAGAAATAGCACATTGAAATGGCAACAAAGACACATTGAAATTACAATAGAGATAGGATGTCAAATAATCAAACATACTTAATACTACCTCTCCAAACTCTAGAAATCCATATGCAATAATGAAGAGACCATTACAAATGCAATGATTTGGAATGTTGTGACACTCATCAAATTTTTATTACAATCACACCAACAAATGTGGTGAGAGGGAGCCCTATGCTAGAATTTTGTCACAATTCGTTACACAAAAGCTCCCCTAAAGATCTACAAATGACCAAAGAAACATTCATTTGCAAACATCAGTTACATACTTGCTACCTCTTTGTGATTTACAAAATCTATTGCCTTCAAGATGACTAGACTTGCAGGAGTTGAAACCCTAGACGTTCCTTGGCACTTGTAGTCACATGGAAATGTAGAAATGATTAACCATTCTAGAAAACAAATAGATAAATAAAGCACTTTGTTTGGTCGCTCAATTGCTTACAAGGATTTGACCGAGAATTAGACCATTAATGTGGTGTGCAAGGCAAGTTGAGATCCCATGAATTTTTTTGAATAGGTGGCTTGAATAAGGCACATGGTGCATTGAGAGTTTGGTACTCAACCATTGCAATAATGGTGGTATGAAATTCTTCATCATCCATTGTTGAATTTGAACTTGAATTTTCACCCTTGGGAAGAACAATGTTTTTTGGGTGGGAAAGACCAATTAGGTAGTTGTAGGAGTCAAATTAGGCATTAAGGGCATTTTGGGATGATTTGGTGAGTGCAAGAGGCGATCTAGAACAAATGCGGAAGTTCGATGTGAAATAGGAGGTGCGAATGGGAGATTCGGGGTTTCATGTTGAAAGTGGACAATAGAATTAGATTTTTTTATGGAAGCTGGGAAGCTCTTTGAAACTCCACAAAGGGTGAAAGAATTGAATGAAATGCTTGGGAGAAATGGGAGGAATGTGGAATTGGACATTAGGAGTATATGTATGAGCAAAAATGATGTTTGGAAGTCAAGTTGAACTCCACACAATAAGAAGTGAATGACAAAAGGCTTTAGGAACTTTTGTGGAAATTCAATGTGGAAGTGGAAGTTGGGATGGGGCATTGGACTCTAAGTTTGGAAGTCCAATAGAAGTCTACAAGAAAGGATTAGAGGGGATGCAAGAAAAAGTGGAAGGATGGGAGGTGCAAAGTTTCATTGCAAGATTGGAGGTGAGAATTGGACATTGATGGACGTCTAGAAGTCCATCAAAACTTCGCAAATGGATGAAAAAGGGTGCAAGGAAATTTTGTAGGAAATGGGAGTGGGGAAGGATCAGATGTTGGGAGGAAAAGGGAAGGGGAGAAGTTTGAATGAACTCAAAAAGTATGCAAAAGGGAGGAAATGGAAGATTGTGAGGAAATAATGTTGAATTGGACAAGAGGTCGAGAGGATAGACAAATGCTTGAATGTCTATTGAATTGCACAAATGATGAAAAAGAAGGAAAATGTAAGGAAGAGAGGACCTAAAATTCTATGCGATGCTTTCATGTGGGGTTGGACATTGGATGGGCAGGAAATGTCTTGTAGCCCACCAAAAGTCTGCAACTCCACAAGAGCAACAAAAAATGACCAAAACAATCCCAAACCTAGAACTTTCTTGGATTTTTGCAACTTCTAGCATATGATAAAGACATGGAGGATAATTAAGAACAACCCATATGCAATTTTGACCAAGGGAGACCCATTTGAAGATTTCTTAGATTGTTTGTAAATGATGGGCAATGTGAGGTCAAAATGCACAAAGATGCTGGGACTCAAGTGAAATTTGGCATTGTTAGATTGAGTCCCAACATATCCAATGATCAATAAACTTATATGATATCTCCTATAATTTATATAAAGTTATATGATATTATCCTACTAGAGATGAACTTAAAGATATAGGCAATCAGTGATAAACTTCTATGGGATTTCTTTTAATTTATTTTGAGTTATATGATATATTCTATCAATCATGATCCTCGATGATTATTATATTTATATAAAGCATAAATTGATATCTATATGAAATTTAAATTACCTGTTTAAGATAAAAAAAAATAGGGACTTCAAAGAATTAATATTTTTATAATTTCTTTTCATTTATCTATTTTTCTTTCATAGTTTTGTATTCCCTCTCATTTAGAAATTTTAATATAATAAAAAATGAATGTCCTTTTTTTATTTATTAGGAAAGTGAAGGACTTGGAGCCCTCTCCCATTATATATCGTAGAGGACTTGGACCTCCTTTGCACAAACTCCATGAACTATGATAAGCTTTGGATGAACATTTTATTTTACATAGAATTTGGTGAAACGTCTTCCTTGTTTTGATGGTGTAAAACCCCACATTGCACACAAGTACGACCTTTTTATACATACTTCACTGATTAATTTATATTTCAAACAACATTTTGCCAGCTATTTCTTTTAAATGATGATGTACTTGATGATGATGATGATCTCCTTAAGGAGTGCAACTATGATAGCGATGTGGTTGAACGATTCAAGAGAGGCTTTGACTCAAAAGCTTCATCATTTGGACTTGCAACCCTCTAGTGTAGCTCCCATGGTAGCAATACGAGTCATTGGCTAAGTTTCATTTTTTGGAACTTTGTACTCAGTTTGTAGGTTGACTTTGTGCAAAGTAGGTTGTATTTGAAAACTTGAAAACTATTAGCATCTAGTTATTATTTATGCACTATGAAGTACACATTTAGCAATGCAATGTAATCAACAGTATGAACATAAATGATACAAATCTATATTCCACATTTCATGGGCTGAACTCTAAATTTCATTTGCTCTCTATATCTCTATGTTATTGAAGTGCCTTTAAATATAAAAGACAACAGGTTTTTAACCCTTGTTTTATTTTAATTCTGATTTTTTCTAGATTAAATCCCAATCTTATACTGTTTGTTTGTCCACTTTTTTCCCCAAAATATTTTTGCTGCTATGGGTTATCCGTTGCAAGTGTATGTGATTGTACCTTATATCGTTACATGACAATCCCTTTTTCATACTTGGAAATGTGAATTTCTTATTCGTATTCTTTCCTTTGTCATAATAAACAAATATCTTCAATTGAAATGATAAACTGCAACTTAGATAACTGCATTGAAAGTTGAGTTTACCAAACAACTTTTCTAGTTTTGAAAATGGTTTTCCCAAAATGGAAATCGCATTAATACAAAACCCAGCTAGGACATTTAGTCTGCACATATTGTACAAGCTCTAATTTCAAATAAAGTAGTTTTAATTTCATGCAATCTAGTTGGTCATACACAAACCACCATGGGTTACCTTGTATCTTTTCATGGCTCAATAATGGGTACATGTTCAGAATCACAAACCATTGTCATGTATGATAAGGAATCTTTGATGTTGGATGAATAGTAGAGCCATAGTAATTAGTCATGTTCCCCTTCCCATTGAGCTGGAAAAAGAAATATTATAGGTAGCTAAAAGATAAAAATAATAATAATAAAAGAATTAAAAAAAGAAAGAAAAAGATGATGGTCTGTAATATCTAATATAATGCTAAAATATTGGGCCAAAAGTTGGCCGCCAACCTGTCATAGCCTGTCATATTTGATATAATGCTAAAATATTGGGCCAAAAGGTGGCCGTCAACCTATCATATCTAATATACTATTAAAAAATAAGGGGGTGAAAGGAGGTCGTCGCCCTAGAAGCTACCGACCTATAGATGTAGTAGGAGTCTATTTAAACTAGTGAAGGCCAGTAGAAGTGTTCATTTAATGCACATTTATTCAAGTCCTCATTTTGAACACTTATTCGTCCAATCCAAAGGACAAAAACCCTAAGGATTATAGGAACTCAAGGATGAAACCCCTTGAACATCTGAAGTTGAAATTGGGGATGAAAACCCTCAAATTTCTTTAGGTGATTCTAGCCCTAGAATTGTCCACAACTTCAAGAATTTTAACAAGCAGTATAGAAATTAAAATTCTCATTATTTTAGTTGCAACATAGTGGTTTCACAGAGTTTGCAGCTTACAGGGATATAGTCTACAGCAGTAGATTGCCCATTTCACTCCATCATTCTAAAGCAGCAATGTCAAATAAGAGGTTTTCAGTTTATCGATGTATTTTTGGCCCTTAATATATTTATATTTTATTTAAATTTGATTTGATATTGGCTATATAATTTCTAGTTGTACGCTCAACTGATATTGATTGTTGGCTGCTTACAAAACTCTTGTTCGTGTAATAAGATTATGCTATTGGGTTTTATGCTTTTCTTAAGTATTCAGTCATAATCATTAGCAATAATCAGGAGGGGATATGAGAATAGTATCAGAGGAGTATCCTGTCAACCTGTAGGGTGAGTTCATGCTATACAGTGCTAGAGATCTCTGTTATTCAGAAAGAGAAAATAGGAAGAATACTCAAACTTCAGATATAGAAGCAGAAAATATGGGTGATAGAGATAAAAAATCATTCGATGAGGCCTTGAGAGAATTTGCATCTCAACTCACACAGAGCTAGGAAGCATTGGCAAATTCAGTGAGAGATGCTATAGCCAATTTGATTCTTGCTTTGCATGACAACAATATGAGCAAGGCTAATGATGGAGAAGGTAGTCCATCAGTAACTAGTTGGGTTCCTAATAGCTCAGCTCCACCTATCCCAAGCCCCAAGATCTTTAGATCTAAACTCTTACCAAGGGAAGAACCACAGTTAGAAGGAGAAGAATGGCAATGCCCAACCTCGAAGATGGTGAATGTTAATCGTGAGGAATATCACAATTTGAGCTAGGATTCTAGATGGATGTCCCTCATGGATTATTGTGATCTGCAGAAGAGGAATGCACCAAGAAAGGAAGGAAGAAGGACCCCTCAATATCAAGCTTTGAGAGACTTTCAAAGAACTGTTCCTACCTATGATGGATCTAGCAAATGTTCAGCCTGAGCAGGGTTACAAAAGATTGACACTTTCATTGAACCCAATGATCAAAGATGAGGCTATCAAATTTGCCACTCTTCACATAGAAGGGGTGGCTCATGAGTGGTGGTATCATGGGATAACACCCAAGGACACAACTCTATCACCACCTTATAATACTTTGGGAAGAAGTTATTGGAAAGATTAAAAAGGAGGGATTCAAAAATCCATTCCAAAGAGCTAGCCCAATTGAAACATCATGGATCAGTAGAAGACAATGTGACTAAATTTTCGAGGCTAGCAATAGTGGTACTAAATGTTTCAATCAAAAGAACCACAATAATTTTCATCAAAGAGTTGTTCAAACCCCCCAAGCGCTTAGTGAGAGCCTTTGATCTGACAACTCTTCAAGATGTAGTCTAGAAGGCCCTAGAATTGGAATCTTCAACAGCAAGGAACAAATTCATTTCTAGAGGACCTCCTTTCAAACAAAACTAAGGGAATTAATAAAAGAAGAGTAGAAATCTAGTCTATCTAGAAAAGACATGGATTCTAGAAATGAATTGAGAAGGAAGTCATCGTGCTTTAATTGTTGAGAACCATGGGCTTTTGGCCATCATTGTCTGGGAAAGGGACATATCCATTACTTCAAGGTTGCCTTTGATGATGAGCTTGAAACAAAAGATCTTGAACCAATAACCACAAAAGAAGATCTTGAACCTGAAATAATTAGAGGAGGAACCAACAACAACACTCTGGCTATACTTTTAGGAGCTCCCAAGTTCCACACTCTTAGAGTTCATAGAGTCTTGTTGGAACAAGACATCACTATCCTTATAGATAGTGGGTCCATGCATGATTTTATTGATGAAGGATTGGTGAGCAAGAGGGGCCTTGGGATAGAGGAGTTCAACAACTTTAATTTCATTGTTGCAAATGGATATACTATTACTTGGTATTACCTTAGGGGAGCACAAAATACATGAAGACTTCTATGTGGTTAACCTAGGAGAGACATACATGGTTTTAGGTGTGCATCACTCCCTCTGGGAATTTACTCAAAATTACTAGTAAATGAAACTCAAGTTTACATTAGACAAAAATAAGGTAGTGCTCAGAGGAATTTTTGACAAAACATCTAGGATTGTCATTGCAAAGAGGATGGAAAGATCTATCGTAAAGACCAAATAGCATGGGCTTTCAATTACCTCATCAACTCATCAAATCAGCTCCCAAAAGAGACTCATATCCAATAGACATTTAGACAATTCTAAGGCAACATAGTAATGTCTTCAATGATATGGCCTTGGGGCATTCACGAGACCATGGTTTTCAGCACATTATATAATTGGAGATAGGGGCTAAGCTTATCATTATTACTCCTTGTAGACATCTACAAATGCACAAAGAGGAAATGAAAAGGCAATCACAAAATTGTTGGTGGCAGGGCACATTGAATTGAGTTGTTGCCCATTTGCTTCTTTAGTAGTCTTGTTGAAGGAAAATTATGGAACTATGAGGATTTGCATTGATTTTAGGGCGTTGAATAAGAGAACTATCAAGAATAGGTATACAATTCATTCAATTGATGAACTGATCTATGAACTCCATGGATTTGTATATTTTTCTTAAATTGACTCAAGGTCTGGTTATCATCAAATTCGAGTTTGTGAAGAAGATGTAATAAAAATGACTTTCCATTGCCACTATAGACATTTTGAATTTTTGGTCATGCCATTTGGGCTCACCAATGCTTTTGCCCCCTTTATTCAAGCATGAATCACATATTTAGTAAGCAACTCTTGAGATTTGTTTTAGTATTTTTTTGATATCTTGTTATATAGCAAAAAATGGGAGGAACATTTGTGACACTTGGGATTTTGGAGCAGCAATCCTTGTATGCTAAAGAATCCAAATGTGAGTTTGGATTGACTAAAATTTTGTACTTAGGACATGTTATTAGTGCTCAAGATGTTCAAGTTATTGTTAGTTCTGTGTTGGTGTGGAGCCTGATTAGTCTCCAAGTGGGAGATTGTTGGTATGTGGAGACTGATCATGCTGTACTATACACCCCGACATGTATCCTTGCCGGGGTCCGGGGCAAGGAAAAAAGAAAAAAACCGACTTTGTAGAACCCTAATCTGGAAGCTTCTAAGCTTGTTAAAAAGGGGTTCAGATGGGATTACAGTATGATGAAAAACGCAATTATTCGCAAGATTGTAATAGGTTTTGCACTGGATAATAAAATCATTGGATGGCTGCGGTTTGGTGGATGTAGCCCAGATTGGGTGAACCACGTTAAATTCTGTGTGTTTTAGTTTCTCTGTTTATTAATTAAATCTGCATTTAATTGTTAGATATTTGCCTTTCTAACCCTAACAAGTTCGCCAATTACATTGACATAGTTAAGGGGATTTCTAGGTCTTTGTAGCTACTACAAAAGATTTGTTTGTGGATTCTCGCAGTTGGTGGACCCATTGATTGACCTAACCAAAAAGGGAGTATTCTCTTGGAATAACAAACCACAATGGGTGTTTGAGGACTCAAGGAGGTAATGAGTACTTGCCCTATACTTGCAATACTAGACTTCTCACTTCCTTTTGTATTTAAATGTGATGCATCCGGAAAAGGAATTGGAGTAGTGCTAATGCAAAACCACCCCATAGCTTTTGAGGGTTGGAAACTAAAAGAACTAGAGAGGATTCTTCATTTATGATTAAGAAATGCTTTCCATCACGTACGCCTTAACAAAATTCAAGCAATACCTGGTATATGGCAAGTTTATGGTGAACATTGCTCATAACCATTTGAAATTCTTTCTAAACTAGCGAGACCTTAATGATCACCAACAAAAATGGGTAAGTAAGCTCCAAGCTTATGATTTTGAAATTGAATATGTTAAAGGGATGAACAATTTAGTGGCTGATGCACTCTCTAGGATGCCAAGCATATGTTCCATTTTTGAGATTTCTAATGATTGGAAGGACTTGTTAATAGTTGATTATGCCAAAAATGCCTTTTCTAATGATATACTGGATGAAAATTTAGTGACAAAAGGTTTAAGTTAGTTGATGGACTTATCATATATAAGGGAAGAATCTTCTTGGTTCCCAAATCAAAGTTCTAGATGTAGTTCATGATTCTCTCCTAATTGGACACCTAGGATTCTACAAGACATACAAGCAAATTAGAGAGAGGTTTTCATAGAAAGGCATGAAGGAAGAGGTCCTCAAGAATGAAGAATATAATATAATAATTTTTAACGTCCACGAAGGCCAAAAATAGCCTATGTGATAGCCAGCCACATCAATCATGCCTTTTGCCTTTCATTTCTCATGTTCAAGCTAATACATGAATGTTTCACTTGCCAACAAAACAAATTGGAGTAGACATTTTCAATTCGTTTACTTTAAACCTTACCCATTCCTGAATAGAAGTGGGAAAGTATATCCATGGACTTTATCATAGGATTTCCAAAAACATAAGGTAAGGATTGTATTTATGTGGTTGTGGACAAGTAACAATATATGGACATTTCTTTCCTATTTCAATGGATTACAGGGCACCACAAGTAGATTTATTCTTTATAGAAATTTTCGAACTCCATTGGATGCCAAAATCAATTGTTAGTGATTATAACAACAAAGTTTCAAGTATATTTTGGCAAGAATTGCACTAGATAGTGGACATTGCATTCACGCCAAGCATGAGCTACCACCACCTACAAATAGATGGCCAAACAAAAATAATCAACAAATGGGTGGAAGGATATTTAAGGAATTATGTCTTAGGGCAGCAAAAGGAATGGATCAAAATCCTCTGCTTGGGGTGAGTACTGCTACAATACAATGCACCACATGTCTATCGGTATTTACGCTTTTAAGGCCTTGTATTGATATGATTCTCCGACTTATGTTGATTTGGTCATTTCAGATAGCAAGGTGATAGGGGCCAAAGATTTGATTTAAACAAGTCAAGACTTGTTGAACTTTCTTAAGGAGCACTTGCAGCAATCTTATAATCAGCACAAACAATATGCTGATCAACGAAGAATTGAGAGGAATTTTGAAGTAGGGGACATGGTTTTCTTAAGATTTCCGCCTTACAAGCAGTCATCTCTTCAAATAAGTGGAGTGAAAAAGCTCAAACCATGCTTTTTTGGACCATAGAGGATTGTACAAAGAGTTGGAGTTGTGGCTTATGAGCTAGAATTACTAGAAGAGTGCAAAATTCACAATGTCTTCCACTTGTCATGCCTCAAGTGGGTGATTGGACAACACCTTGTGCTCTGTACGATTTTACTACCTTTGGATGATGAGAGAAAATTAATTCTTGAGCTCAAAGCTATTATGCACATTTGGTAAAGGAAATTAAGAAACAAAAGCATTACAAAATACTTGATGAGATGGAAGAATCTTCCCGAAGAAGATGCTACTTGGGAGGATGTGGAAATCTTTGAGCATCCAAATCTACATTGTTTGGGAGCAAGCAATTCTGGGAAGGGAGTTTTGCCATGTTCCCCTTCCCAATGAGCTGCAAAAAGAAATATTAAAATATTGTAAATATTATAGGTAGCCCAAACATTAAAAAAAAAAATAACAAAAGAATTAAAAAAAAAACAAGAAAAAGATGACAACCTATCATATCTGATATAATACTAAAATATTGGGCCCAAAGGTGGCCGCCAACCTGTCATATCTAATATAATATTAAAAAATAAGGGGGTGAAAGGGGGTGGCCGCCCTGGAAGGCACAGTCATAGGGATGTAAGAGTCTATTTAAACAAGTGGAGGCTAGCAGAAGCATTCATTCAGTGCATATTTCTTCAAGTCCTCATTTTGAGCACTTGTTCATTTAATGCAAAGGGTGAAAACCCTAAATATTGTAGGAGATTCAAGGACAAAAACCTTTGAACATATCAAGTAGAAAGCAGGGATGGAAACCCTTGAATTGTTGTAAATGATTCCAGCTCCAAAATTTCTTAGAACTTAAGGAATTCAACAGGCAGTATAGTAATCAGAATTAATGTCATTCTAGTTGCAGCACAGCTGTTTCACAGAGTTTGCAGCCAACAGGGATACAGTCTACAGCAGTAGACCACCCAGTCCACTCTATTATTCAAAGCAACAGTGTTTGGTAAGAGGTTTTCAGTTTATCAATGTATTTCTGGTGAATATCAGCCTCTGTTAGTATTAAAAAAACAATATTACTAGCTGTCATTTTCAGCTATTATAGCTGTACGATGCAGGAAACTGCAGTTTATTGTGTTCCTAAACTGGGTATCTAATAACTTAAATTCTGGACTGATCTACACTTAATATATTTATATTTTATTCAAATCTGATCTGATATTGGCTGTATAATTTCTAGTTAGATCCCTAAACTGATTGATGGTTGCTTGCAAAACCCTTGCTGGTGTAATAATAAGATTATGCCGTTGAGTTTTATGCTTTTCTTAAATATTCAGTTATAATTATCAGCGATGATCAGGAGGGAATATGATATAATTACCTACACCCATTTGTAAGGGTGTGTGTGTCTGTAACTAGTACCTTGGTTCTTTGTCACTCTCTTTTCCACAACTTAATTTTCAAAAGTTTTGTACCCAATACCCACACCTGTATGCTTACCCCTTCTCCAGAGCACAGAGCTGAACCCAGACACTCCTACTCCAGTGACTAGTGAACAGATCATTGATAGAGTTGTCAAAGAAATGAAGAATCAACAAATTTCATATTATCAGGTGGTAATAGGATAGTTTCTGCATCTGGGGAAATGGTTCACTACGAAGTTAGGAACCAAATTCAGAAAAAATTCCTTCCCTTGGTACAGAAACTAGGAGAAATGGAGCCCATTGCTTCTCAAGGCAAGGACAAATAATCCGATGAGCAGTTTAGATCATCTAAGTGGCAGTTCCAGACACAATTCTAAAACTTTCAAAAAAATAATTTTTTAGTACCTTGAAACTTTGTGTTCACTTCTGGAGTTTGAATTTTTAAGTAAGAACTGTCTAGATATTATTTGCGATTCTATAATTCTCTGTGCAAGGATTTCCTGCAAAATGATTTGTGGGGCTTATTTAATTTACTATAATCTATTGCATTTGGAAATCCTGTTTATTGCATAGCAATTAAGATACATGGATAAGGTAGGTCTCTTTTATATTTGTCCCTTGGGTCAATTCTAATAGTTTGCTTTGATGAACTTTTATTTACTAATTGTTTTCAGTTTTCAAGTTCGGTCTTGCTGATTAAAGAGACAAAGCAAGCTAGGTTCAGTGTCAAGTGTTCAGTAACAACAGCAAGCAAAAATCTTACAGAGGATAGGATGCTGGTACTCTATTTTATTGGCCTTTTATCTTGGTGCAATTTTCTATCTTATCATTATGAGTTTCTCACTCAAACTTACTCAACTACATTTTTATCCCGACTTCTGTTTGATGGCCATGAAATGCATGTACAGGTATTTGTTCCCCCACATCCCCTAATCAAGCATTGGGTATCTGTTCTTCGAAATGAGCTAAGCCCATGTCCGATTTTCAGTAAGTAATGTTTATTGATTCCATTATAAAAATTCTTTTTCCTTGCATTAAGTCCTAACTCCTAAGTATATTTGCGTTGGCATTTTGACTTTCGAAGATTTTTGATATTTTCTCAAGGGTTTGCTGCTCTTTTTTTGGGGTCAAAGATTAGTATTGTTCAGAAATGTTGCAACTTATTTTACCAAATATGGTTAGAAAGTAATATTATGAACATACAATAGATGCTGGATTATGATGCCAAGAGAGATCTTCTGTATCTGTCTCTGTGTTGATTTTTATACATATATCTTATTCAGTCATATCCCATTGAGTTTTGTTGCTTGTATCAATCTTTTAAAATATCTTACCTCCCCATAAATAATTCAACAAAAAAATTATTTACTTTAAAGTTTTGTACTTTGTATTTGCAATGTATCTCATTATCCTTCCATCACTCAAACTGTGAGTGGACCTTACTTCTTTGAACTTAATCATAAGATCAACTTTTCCCATCTTGGGAAAACCACTTTGAATCCTAGATTTTTCGATGGTTTTTATAAAAGAGATATTTTTTTGTTTGTTATTTCTCTCATTCTTCTTTCTAAGTTAAGGTAATATCACATGCAATTATTGTCTTGTGGATCAATTCTCTTGAATGACAAACACACAAAATAATGTTTTTTAAGTCTCTTGATCATTGTAGAACTATTCTGCTGCTATGCATCAGACCAAATGCATTTTTGCTTGTCATGATAGAAAGTTTTGACCATGAAGCTCATTTTGTAATATAACCTTCCAAAAATAGAGAATATAAAAAAATTATGGATACCCTATGATACTACATGCATATCCTAAGTCGTGTATTCACTCTTTTAAAAAACAACCAACACAAAAGAGATATTTAGAATTCACTGATCATTGTAAAAATTTCTGCTGTATGCATCAGTAGACCAAACACATTTTGTCTTCTATGGTTTAAATATGAAGCTCATTTTATTATATTTTTTTTTCAAAATTAGAGAACAAAAATAATTAGGAATACTTTATGACAATGTTGGTTTCACTGATGAGCACACGGTTATACTGAGTGAGGGTGGGGTGTGGGGTAAGGGTGAGTCAGTATAATACAAACTTTTACTTTTCAAACAAAATCAATCACATCAACTACACATATGCAAGATCTAGCAATTAAGAACACAATGAGAACACACGATTTATGTGGAAACCCTTTCGGCAAAAAACCATGGCAAAATATTGCTTATATATTATAGATTGATCTTCTTCTTCTTCTTGTAGGCTCCAACCTACTAGAGACTCCAATCTCCACTTGACAAAATTATAGGCACCAACCTATTGGAGGCTCCAACCCCCACACAAACTGAGCTCCAACACAGCAAGAGGCTCCAACCTGTTAATCCTTCAACGGCTGATATAGTTTACTTATCCACTTGATCTTCCTCTCATAAAACTATTTACACCTTTCACAAATCTAATCACACACTTCCTTCCCTTACAAATCTGATCACACACTTCCTTCCCTTCAAATCTTATCATACACTTCACACAATCCTTTCTTCACAAATCTGATCACACACTTCCTTCCCTTCAAATCTGATCACACACTTCACACAATCCTTTCTTAAATCTGATCACACCCTTTACACAATGCTCTTCTCACAAATCTGATCTAACTTATGCACCAATTCCTTTCACAAATCTGATTACAATCATGTACAATCCTCCTTCAACATGTGATCACAAATATGGCTATGTCTTTATTCAAATTTTCTGCTCTTTAGTGATGTATCATTTGTTCTTCTTTCACCATATCAACATCCCCTTCATCTATTTAATATAAGTTTGATTTGCACTTCATTTTTCTGCCTTTTCTCTTTTCAATCTGCTCTTCACATTAGATATATTTCATTTATTTCTTGCTACCTTCTCAACTCTCACCTTCACTCTTTTTATACACTCCTCAAGGGAGATTCCTTTGTGAATATATACGACTCTTAATAATAGACATACCTTCACATATGGATCATATCTCCTCAAAACTAATCACTGTCCTTTACAAACTTAACTGCAGCCTTCCTTATACAAATCGTTCCACATTTATTTAATCGCTGCTCCAAACAAAACATACTATTTAGTAGATTGCAGCACTTGAAATCACACTTCTCCCTTTTGTCCTATTCACAAGTCACTCTTTTGTCTTATACACTTTGTCTTACTCTCAAATCGCTGGTTATCCTTTTTCTTTCATAAAATCCTTTGATGTATATATTTAGCTGCTCCAATATGTGTTTAAATATATTACTTGTCTTCTAATACGTAGAATCCTTCTTATGGTCGGCCATCTTAATGCAAGTTGGCTAGCATTAAATATTTCATTTCTTCCAAAGGGAAATTTTATGATCTTCCTTCAATGGTCATATTATAATCATTTATTTATGTTTAAATCTTTAATTTAAATATATTCATCTCTAAGTCGGCCATCCATGATCTCTTCAACGGGAATGTATAATGGACTACACTTATTTTAAATGGCTCCATTAATGGCATCATATTCCAACAATCTCTTCATTCATCTTTGACTTCAATGACAATCTCTTTGACAATCTCTTTGACAATCTTCATCCTTGACACCAATGACAATGCTTATTTTGAAGTTCTCTTCCATACATCTTAATCTCCACAAGGATCTCTTAAACATCAATCTCACCAACAATCTCGGTCTTTGATTTAAGGATAACAATCTTGTTCATACACTTGACATCAGTATCACTGTGACAATCTCTTAATTCTTATCTTGACATTCTCGTCCATACATCTTAGACTAACAATCTCCACAACAAACTCTTTGACAACCTTGTCTACCTTTGACATCAATAACAAACATTCCGACATTCACATCTCAATGTCTTTCCATGTGTTATTTTATTCTTAGCTTTTTATGCTAATGGATTATTTTGACATTTATTGAATGCAAGTGATAAAAAACCATATACTTTTCAATGCATCTAACACAAATCAGCTAAGCTGGGTTCTCAAACAAAATCAAACATTCAAAGCGTTTCCTTCAGCTCACTAATTCTACCAGAGCAAATTTCTTAAACAATTTCTTTTTTTCCTTCAGGAATTTGCATGTATATTTTTACTGCACCAACAATACTGATTTATATCTTGTGTTGTCTGCTAGGGACAAACTGAACTTTGATTTTTCTCTACTTGTAATATATCTTTTGTGTCTATTTATAATCTCATGGAACAACAAACTTAGCATTTTGTTTTTTGGATAGTGTGCAATTTATTCTTTTAGCATCAGATTTTAGTAGTTTGTATGTGTGCTATTCTTGTATTTTCAATATCTCTAATGTTGACATATCTGTTCATCATTTATTTTCAGTTGAAGTGCCTTTGATAACTATCATACCCTGTAGCTAGGTTAGCTTTAAACCACCATCTACAGTCCGATGTACCAACAACAGCTTCTTGCTTGTGATCATTTTTGTTGACTGCTTCAAAAAAGTTTGTTTTCCTCATATTTTCATTTTGCCAATGTTTTGTTTCTACTCTGGGAATATTTCATGCTACAAACTTGATGTTGATCCACTAAAATAACAATTTGGATGCTTATTATGTGTATTCTTTCAGAAAATGCTATGGCAGAGCTTGGAAGACTTCTTATTTATGAGGCATCAAGGGATTGGTTGGTGAGTTGATTGATTTTCTTAACATCGTATGTATCTTTTGATAAGCATTCTTCTTGTTTAAGAATCCAAATGGAGGCCAAAGATTGATTCAATTTTCATTAATTTGCAAACATTGAATGATTTCTCTAGTTTTTATTTCATTATTTACTATGTGGAATTGCATATCCTAATCAGTTTTTCTTCCCAAAGAGCAACTTATGAAAATAAAATTTAAACCCATCAGCATCTTTTGATAAATATTATTAGCTCAGGCTCATTGTAAAATAATAAATAAGGTTGTTGTACAATTATTATATTACGTTTCATATGGAAGATAACTTTAAGATATTGAATATTCATAGTTATTTTGTGTATGGGAGTTGACAATGTGTGTGCGTAGGAGGCCATGTTTCCTATTGCTTTTGCATAAGGTATAATGGATCACTTAATGATATTGTGACATTCCCTGAAGTGTCATGTATAAAATGGATCTTTTATGAAGTGTGCATGACATAAAGTGCATCTCTGAATGAAAGAGGAAAAACATTCTTATGTTAGTTGGGAAATACCTGACTTGGAAAGGCTTACATTGGAAACTCTGTTACAGGGTACAAGTCAGTTCCAAAGAAATAGTAACGTGCTTTCTTCAGAATAATAATTGAACAATCTGAGGTGTCACTAGAAAAAGTTGTCTTAATGTGTCGATTTCAAGCATAAATATGTGTTGTAAACATCCTTTAAGCATTGCAATATGAATCAAATAAAACTTTGTTTCTTTGATTCTGTCTACACTTGTCACAGACAGCAGCGAATGTGTGTAGTCATAATTTTCTCATTCTGTCATTAGATGTTTTGTTGTATTGTTTGATTTTATTGAACATGTAAAAGCATAAGGTTTTGCATCTTCATTGTACTGTCCAAACCTAATTCTGTTGAATGTTGAAAGATAAAATAAGTTTGGGAACTGATCCTGTTCTTTATTGCTATATGCTGAGTTTTCTCTTTTACATTCATGGTTTGCACAGCTGAAGAGTCCTAGTTTTTCAACCTTCTTCAACAAATGAAAGTGCTTTTGCTGGTACTCGTCAATTTGAAACAAAATAATCATGCAGTTAATCTAAAAACTGATCTTGCAAGGTAGCAATGGATGTAGATACTAGATTTGGGTAGATAAATGAGCAATATTAAGTGAATGTCAGTTGTGGCCTGTGGAATGATCAGTTATTTGTTGTTAACTAGTGCTAGGACATGTTTTGTTATATTAAGGTGTTAGCAGGACAACAAAAGAAACTATACCCTGTTTTTTGGTTGTGAAAATTGCCACCATGCTTTCTATTTTGATCATCACTGTAGTTTCTGGCTTACTCTGAACAGAACTAATACCAATAATCTACGCAGGAGAAGCAATACTAACGGAATCTTAAATGCAATGTTAAGTCTCTGATACATCTTTCTTGTGCTGCAGCCTACTGTCAGCGGAGAAATACAATCACCACTTGGAGTTGCTTCTGTTGAATTCGTTGATCCAAGAGAGCCTGTGACGGTCAGAAACTGGTCAATAAGAATTATCACCTGGATTTATTTTAGTTTTTTCAGTGCTTATGTAGATTTTTGTTTACCATGTATAAGATTTAGCAGAAATTCAAGCTGCTCTGAGGGTTTATTTTTCTTGCATCATTTTAGAGATATCTTTAATCATTTGAAAAATAAGAAAGGTTTCTCAAGTGTTCTAGGTGGAGAAATTTGATTTGCATGTGGCCAAAGTAAAAGAAGTATGGTATCATACTTCTGTGGTGCCGTGTAGTTTGATTAGTACACTATTAAAATGCCAAAAATCTTTTAAGTTTTAAATAAATTAAAAATATGGGGCTGAAATGTGTACCCATACTTCTTCGGTATCATATGTTTTAACAAGATTTGGAAGATTTGGATTGATCTCATAGATTCATTCATTTTGGAGCTATAAGAATTGCATACAACAGATTTTCTTACCATCTGATGAAAACCATGCACATGGTAAAACTTGTCGATCTAGCCTTGGCAGAAGAGTGCAATGCTCTGTATGGTTCTACAAAATCAGACTGTAAATATGATATCCTTTTTCAGTGTTTCATTAAGGAAATTTTTCTTGTACAAAATATTTCCCAAGAGAAGAGAGATTATAACAAAAAAAAATCTGATGCCATATGTGTAAGTATATACGCTATATATCAATAGATTGAAGAGATGATGGCTGTCTGACCACAACTTAAGATGGGAGGTCACAACAAGGATTGAATTCCAGGAACTGACAAGAATTGGATTCATGCAAACATCCCAAGCGTTCATGCTTGGCTTCTACGCTTGCTGCTGTATGTGTTTTTAAGGTGCTGGAGCCTGGAATCATCAACACGAGACTCAATCCTCTTCTGATCCCAAGCTTTATTCGGTGTTTGGCACTGAACATTCTCTGTTGCCAACTGCTATTCTAATGTCGACCATCTTCCTAATGCCAACTTCTCTTCCAGCAACAAGATAAGTTTTGATGTCGTTGATTTCCCTCCCTACAATGCAGACTCATTCTTGGCATGGTGGCTGCATTTTGGACCAATCCTGCCATGGTTGTTTTTGAAGTTGAGCCAGACAGTTTCTGAACTATTCAATTTTTGTAAGTCTTAGAAGACTTAAAATTTAGCCAAGTTTGATTCCCTATGGATCACATGATGATTTTTTATTTGAAAAACCACTCATGTCTAAAATCATATATGGAGGGTTTTTGCTGCCTTGTGCTTTTTGTCATTTTGGAATTTTGGAGTTATTTTGAATGATTATAAAGCTGCTTACTGGCTGTGAAAATTTTCTCCTTTCAATATATATATTTCATTCTCATTTCCTAATATAATTGGATATTCACTTTTGTTGCACACACATGAACATGGTCTTTCACCTATATTAGGTCTGAGGTTTTCTATGTTTGCGATTTTTCAGCCATATCATATCCAAGGTCTTACAAAAATTTCTTGTGTATGTGTCACATACTACATATATACTTGTATGTACATCCATGTAACTTGGGGATTCACCAATCCTTATTCATTCTGTTGGTTTACCTAGCCCAAGTTTGCATTGGATCCAAAAAATATTTGTTTTAGGCATAGATAAAAAAAATGAGAACTTGAAGCTACATGCTTTTACAGTTTGTGCATGGTGTTTTAAGAATGGGGCCATGTTGCAGGACACAGAATTCCAATCAAATTCTCTTTCCTTTGCTATCTGGGAAGATGAATGTGCATTTGTAACTCAGAGTCAACAAAAGTATTTTTGAGAGAACTGGACAAGTAGCTAAAATATAGGCAAAATCTTGATATAAGATGGACCATCAATTTACAAAATGAAACAACTACTTTACAGGATGAAGCCAGTAATGAAAGAGAGAAAGATACATTCACTTTAGATGCAAGAATGAAAGAAATTGTATTAAAAATTTAATTACCAGAGTAGGTCAAATGGATTCAAAAACCCAGCATGTTACAATAGCTAACCAGGAGTGCTGAAGTGAACTTCAAACAACCAAATATATGTATCTGGGACTAAAACTAGGAAGCATTTAAGATGGTAACTCAAAGTTAATTCTAGACAAGTCAATATATTTATATAAATACATACAAAATTGTTACAATAAATTAGCACTCCTGCGGAAGTAAGGTTAACCTGTTAAAAAGTACTGTTAACTGAGCCAAGAAAAGGGAGTCAAGGGAAACCAAGGCTCTAGCCTGCATCAGACTCTGCATAAGAGAATATTTATCATTATGTTGTAGCCTTGACCATGTGCAAAGGTGCATCAGATAATAAAACAGTGATCTTTTGTATTTGAATAGTAAGCCAAAACCAGTGGATGGAACTTATTAAAGGGATTGTTTGCACTATTCCAAAGCAGTGCTCAATTCATATCCAAGCTAGTTGTTGTAAAACTTCAGTAGAGTAGATAATGTCAAGCTTTACATGATTAAACATTATTTTAGTTTGTAGTACCCTAATACCAGAAAAAAGGACTGAAATTTTGCTCTAAAGAAACATGGATGTTTTCAGAGAACTTAAACTGAGTTAAATCTTATCCTAGTTTAAAGATGCATCTTGTTAAAAAGGCTTGCTTGGTTGATGGCAGATTGTACCAATTTTGAGGGCTGGTCTTGTATTGGCAGAGTATGCTACATCCGTTTTGCCTGCAACAAAAACATATCATGTTGGTATGTGTAGAAGTCTTTTCCATTTTTTGAAATTAGGTCCATTTATAGAAGGTGTAGACACACATGCCTTGTCTGTATAGAGGCTATGTCATAAATCAAAAACTATATGTATATGTTTAAATTTTGGATCCGTTGATCAAGAGTTTTGGTTTCGTTCCTTCACAAGCTCTGTAATTCATGCATAAAAATCACACTTCATTGGGCATCTTTTAATTTTCCATATATTTGGCATGGCTGCTGACTAGAAAATCAATGATATATTTATTATATTTGTAATGTATGCAAGTCGTGGCAAATAACATACAATATTTCATCTTTGTGGTCCTTATGATAAGTTTACCCCTTATGTCAAAATTTAGGCTAGGTCCAAATATGGATTTTTCCATTTCTAAGCTCTGTAAGAAGCTCAACTTTACTATATGTTAAATTTTATATTGGAATTTTCACCATGTTTGAGCATACATTTTTCAAAACCTACTCATGTAATCGTTCTTTGGCCATGCAGGGTTTAGTAGAGATGAGAAAACTCTTCAGCCACACTTGTACTTAAACAAGTAGGTTAACCTTTGACCTGTAATGTATGCTTGATTATATTGCACGTTGCTATTGAGAACATAGTTAGATTTCATTAGTGTTCAATTTTTTCTGCATGTCAATAGCTTCCTTCATGCAGTTTATGTACCATTTTCTGGATCAATTTTATTAGGGTATGCAAATTTCTTCTTCAATATATGTGAATACATTTGACTGATTGCTGGATAGATGGTTCAAGGCTTGTGTGTTTTACATGTGAAGTTCCTAAAGAAATGTACAATATGTAGCATAGGTTCTTTCATGTATAATTTCTCCTCTAGCATATCTGTCTGTAATATGTAGCTCAAAATTCCTAATATTCCCAAGGCAGACAAATATAATGTTCTCTTGTGTGAAACAAGTTCTTTGTTGGCTCATGGTTCCCATGTAGTTTCCTCAATGTATCCTACTCAAAACATGGTATGTAAGTTCAAAGAGTATCATCCTTTTCAATATTTTGGCATGCTATGTTTATGTCATGTCCCCTTCTGGTTGACATCTCTTAGAGTTGATGATTAGCCTATTATGCGACCCTTGTAGGCTGATAGGATGGATAGAGGGTCTTGTTGGAACTTGGCTTGGCTTCGGTTGTCAGAATATTTCCAGTTGGCTTTCGTTCGGGCTCATTCGGACACCATTTGCCTGAGTTGCTATTTTTAGCAGTATTTGGCACTCAGCGAGGCACCCCTGCTATTTTTAGCAGTATGGTTTGATCATGTGCAGAATCATTCACTCTTTCGCCAGCTTCAGACGGTTCGTGAATTGGACGTTTCTTGAGGAAGATATTAATATTTAATTGATTAATTAAATATTAATTAATTGGAGCATATATTATTAAGTTATAATATTTTAATATTATAACTTAAGTGAATATTAAAGGGGTCGACCATCATTGGAAAGGGGACCATTTTAATTAATTTTTTTTAATTAAAAAGAGGCGTCCAACTTAGGAAGAATTAAAAGGTGAAATACAATTTTATTTTAATGATTGCCTTTTTGGGGAAAATCGCACTTTTCAAAGAATATAAGGCTTTGCCTTGGGATTCGAGCCATTATGGTGTTGAATATTGAAATTTTGATCAAGTCTTCTTCTCGAGAACGAAGCCTAGGGTTTCTGTTGTCTACAGACATTGGAGAACGAGCTATCTTCAGTGTTGCGATTTAGAGGCTGTGAAATACCAGCTGATCTATTGCTTGCAAAGAGATTTCTTCATTCAGAAGTGATCACAGAGCTTCACAATTGATTTACCTTAAGGGTTTTTGGTTAGTAATTCATCCAGATGAGTTTTCTTGCATTAGGTGCCTATTTCATTCAGATCTGGAGATTCTAAAAGGGGCCGTACTTTTCATTAATTGCTGCTGTCAAAGCCGTACTACCTTACAGCAGAGCCGTACTAGCATAAAAAGGGCGTATTTTTGGTCTTGGTCAAAACGCCTTCCATTCTGGCATTCAATCTTCATCAACTGGGGCGCAGTGGTATTTGGGACCGTTTGAGCTCGACAGACGGAGGGAGAAGTAGTTTCTTGTGAAGGCCGTACCATTCATGTACTTCCAGCTTGCTGCAAATTCCAGGTTTTCATTAAAATAATGCTGTTTCCTTGTTGCATGTTATCAGATCTCTATTGTAATAAGTTCAGAGGATCAATAAATGATTTGTCAGCATTAGATCTCGTATTTCTATCAATATTGGTATTGTAGCATTTTACTTGAATTTATTATCAAATTCTTGCAAAATCGCGGCAGGATTTAGCTCTCTTATGCAGCCACAAGAGGTTGGGTCTCACAGGAATTATACTCGCAGGAGAGCATTGATTGACAGGCAACAGGGTTTGAACAGGTAGCCGAGTAACATGGCTGACAGGACAGATATTCCTCATAACCCTAGGGATCAGGATGATGTAGAGGTTTTAGACACTCTCAGAGATTTACGAGCAGGTCAACGACAGTCTAACAATGTGCTACAACAGTTGGCAGTAGCAATCCAGAGGTTAGGTACTCAGAGGAGACCGTCACCACAGCGTGACGATAACAGGAGTGATGCAAGTTCTCGGAGAGCACCTAGGACTATTTCACGGACGGTAGATAGGCCCACTAGGCCTACTTTTATGAGACAGGAGCCCGATGAGGCTATTGCAGGTGAGGAGCATGAGGAGTTGTCCGCAGATACACTTATGGCAGCGAACGAGGAGTGGGAGTTAGTACCACCTGAGGTCAGAGAGAGGATCACTTTTGACCGATTCATCACACAGAGGAGAGAACACCACAAAGGTCGACAGGATTGGAGACCTAGACATCAAAACAATGATCTGAAACATGCTACAAACAGACTCACTCTAGCGATGTTCGATGGTAGTGGCAAGGTCACAGCTCAGGCCTGGATCAGTAAGCTAGACACTTTCCTCACATTGCGTCCGATGGCTGAGAGAGACGCTATCAGATATGCGACATTGCATCTTGAGGGGGTAGCTTACGACTGGTGGCACAACGGGATGGTGACACTTCAGCATGATCGGATCACCTCATATTAGGAGTTTGTTGACAGGTTGGTGGAACGATTTGACAGGAAGGATCCAGAATCCTATTTTAGAGATTTGGCTCAGTTGCGACAGAGTGGCAGTTTGGAGTCTTACATTGGTGACTTCCAGAAGTTATCAGTTATGGTTCCTAATATTTCAGAGAGGCGACTTGTAGTGCTTTTCATGGAGGGACTGACGGAGCCATTGAGAGGTTGGATCAAAGCCTTTGATCCTCCTTCGTTACAGGAAGCTATGAAGAAGGCGCGTAGCATGGAGTTGGCAGCACCATCCAGTAGATTTAATTCCAGAAACACTTCTTCATTCAGGGATAATAAGGGATTCAACAAAAACAGAGAGAAATCAGATTTTAACAAAGAAAAATCCGATTTCAAAAATGATTCAAAGGGAAAATCAGCAGCTCCACCTTTGGATCGAGAGGCTCTTAACGATCTACGCAGGAAGAAGCTTTGCTTCTATTGCAAAGGTCCCTATGATGCCAATCACGATTGTCCTTTGAGGCCTAAGGGCAAGGCAAATCGAGTGATGCGGGCTTATTATGAGGATTCGGAATTAGAGAATTCCGAACAACAGGAGAGTTCTGAGGATTCAGAGTCAGAGGCTTTAGAGCCTAAGGCAGAGGCAGAGTCAGAGCTTCAGATTCAGGAGGCACGTCTATCTAGCATTTAGCAGGAGGGTTCATTCAGACTCCGTGGAGTTTTGGCAGGACAGAGGGTCATTACCCTTCTTGATACAGGAGCCACCCACAATTTTATCGATGCTAGATTTGTGGAGAAGCGCGGACTCATCACTGAGGAGTTCGAAGGCATTAGGGTTAAGGTGGCCGACGGTTACACTCTCAGGTGTGAGCGTATGATTAAGGATCTCCCCTTGCGCTTGAACAATTATGAGTTCAAGGCTGATTATTACATAGTGAACATGGGGGATATTCATTTAGTCTTGGGCATGAAGTGGCTTCATTCGCTTGAGGAAGTCACTCTTCGTCTCAAAGACATGGAGATCCGTTTTGATGTGGATGGGAAGACACATATTTTGAAGGCAATTCGGGACAGCAACATCAAAACTATTTCTTTTCGTCGGATGGAGAGACTCATGCGACACGACATGGTAGAGTGGGCTGTCGAGTGCACATTGGCACCTATACAGGAGAGACAGCAAAAGACTAAGTATCATCCTGACATTCAGCAGTTGAGAGTCAAGCATGACAAGGTATTCAGTGATATTCCACCAGGGAGACCTCCAGACAGGGGCATTGAGCATATTATAGAGCTCGAGGAGGGCGCCAAGCCCGTTATGATTACTCCTTACAGGCATCCTAAGAGGTTGAAGGATGAGATAGAAAAGACGATAAAGGAGTTGCTTGCTATGGGTCACATTCGACCTAGCAAATCACCATTCGCTTCTTCAGTTGTTCTGGTGAAGAAGGATGGCACCCTTCGCATGTGCATAGACTATAGAGTCCTAAATAAGAGGACTATCAAAAATAGGTATCCAATACCTCGTATAAACGAGCTTATTGATGAGCTCCATGGTGCATGCTACTTCATGAAGATAGACTTAAGGTCAGGATATCATCAGATCAGGGTTCATGAGCAGGACACTGAGAAGACTACATTCTGTTGTCATTGTGGGCACTTCGAGTTTGTGGTGATGCCATTTGGGCTAACCAACACGCCAGCTACTTTTCAGTCCACCATGAACAGGGTTTTCCATTCACTGCTGAGGAGATTTGTATTGGTCTTCTTCGATGATATTCTTATTTACAGCAGGACTTGGCAGGAGCATTTAGCTCATCTGGAGACCGTGCTCAGTATTTTGGAGAGGGAATCCTTGTACGCCAAGGAGTCCAAATGTGATTTGGGGATGACCGAGTTGCTCTACTTAGGTCATATCATCAGTGCAGAGGGAGTGCGGATGGATCCTGAGAAGATCTGCGCTATTATAGACTGGCCTACTCCGGCGAACCTTACACAGCTGCGGGGATTTCTTGGTTTGTGTGGGTTTTACCGCAAATTCGTGAATGGTTATTCACGACATGCAGCACCTATGACAGACTTGTTGAAAAAGGGTGCATTATGTTGGACTCCTGAGGCACAGGAGTGTTTTGTGAGGTTTAAGGAGTTGATGACTACGTGCCCAGTGTTGGCACTACCAGATTTTTCGAAGCCTTTTGAGCTTCAGTGCGATGCTTCTGGCAAGGGCATTGGTGCGGTGCTTATGCAGGACAAGCACCTTATTGCGTATGGGAGCCGTAAACTCAAAGGGCCAGAGAGGCTCTACAGTATTTATGATAAGGAGATGCTCACTATAATGCATGCCTTGGCAAAATTTAGGCAATATCTTGTGGGCAGTAAATTCTGCATTAAAACTGACCACAACAGTTTGAGACACTTCCTGGGGCAGCGAGATCTCAATGATCGTCAGCAGAAGTGGGTAAGTAAATTGCAGGCATATGACTTTGATATCTCTTATATCAAAGGTACCTAGAATGTAGTGGCCGACGCTCTCTCACGCAGACCTTATCTGAGCTCTATGGTTCATATTACAGAGGATTGGAGGCATATGATTGTGGCAGAGTATGCCAAGGACACTTGGGCATCTGGCATTGTTGAGGGATCGATGATTGACACTAGATACACGCTTGTGAATGACTTGATCATTTACAAGAACAGGATTTATTTGGTCCCAGGTTCAGAGATGAAGAACGTTATCATGCGAGCCTTTCATGATGTACCTACTGCAGGACATCCGGGATATTTCAAAACATACAGACAGATTCGGGAGAGATTTACATGGAAAGGACTTAAGGCAGATGTTCTTCAGTATGTGCGTGAGTGCCCTGTTTGTCAGCAGAACAAGCAGGAGAACACGTACCCGGCAGGATTATTGCAGCCACTTCCTATTCCTAACAAGAAGTGGGAATGCCTGTCGATGGATTTCATTACGGGCTTGCCTAAAGCCCAAGGACGGGATTGCATATATGTGGGAAGAGTGGTTCAAAGAAGCTTAAGCCACGATATTATGGTCCTTTCAGGATCCTGAGGCGTGTTGGAGAGGTGGCTTACGAGCTAGAGCTTTCGGCTGAGAGCAAGGTCCACAATGTTTTTCATGTGTCACGTCTCAAGAAGGCATTGGGACACCGTGTGGTACCTTCTGCAGTTTTACCTCCCTTAGATGATGAAGGAAAGTTGATTCTAGTACCTGAGTCTATCCCGGAGTACGAGAGAGACAGTTGTGTAGGAGGACTATCGAGGGAATATTTGGTGAAATGGAGAGATTTTCCAGTGGAGGATGCTACATGGGAGAGCGAGGATATTCTACAGCATCCAGAGTTGAGATTGCTTGAGGACAAGCAATTTCGGAGGGGCGGACTGTCATGTCCCCTTCGGTTGACATCTCTCAGAGTTGATGATTAGCCTATTATGCGACCCTCGTAGGCTGATAGGATGGATAGAGGGTCTTGTTGGAGCTTGGCTTGGCGGTTGTCAGAATATTTCCAGTTGGCTTTCGTTCGGGCTCATTCGGACACCATTTGCCTGAGTTGCTATTTTTAGCAGTATTTGGCACTCAGCGAGGCACCCCTGCTATTTTTAGCAGTATGGTTTGATCATGTGCAGAATCATTCACTCTTTCGCCAGCTTCAGACGGTTCGTGAATACGTTTCTTGAGGAAGATATTAATATTTAATTGATTAATTAAATATTAATTAATTGGAGCATATATTATTAAGTTATAATATTTTAATATTATAACTTAAGTGAATATTAAAGGGGTCGACCATCATTGGAAAGGGGACCATTTTTAATTAATTTTTTTTAATTAAAAAGAGGCGTCCAACTTAGGAAGAATTAAAAGGTGAAATACAATTTTATTTTAATGATTGCCTTTTTGGGGAAAATCGCACTTTTCAAAGAATATAAGGCTTTGCCTTGGGATTCAAGCCATTATGGTTTTGAATATTGAAATTTTGATCAAGTCTTCTTCCAGAGAATGAAGCCTAGGGTTTCTGTTGTGTACAGACATTGGAGAACGAGCCATCTTCAGTGTTGCGATTCAGAGGCTGTGAAATACCAGCTGATCTATTGCTTGCAGAGAGATTTCTTCATTCAGAAGTGATCACAGAGCTTCACAGTTGATTTACTTTAAGGGTTTTTGGTTAGTAATTCATCCAGATGAGTTTTCTTGCATTAGGCGCCTATTTCATTCAGATCTGGAGATTCTAAAAGGGGCCATACTTTTCATTAATTGCTGCTGTCAAAGCCGTACTACCTTACAGCAGAGCCGTACCAGCATAAAAAGGGCGTATTTTTGGTCTTGGTCAAAACGCCTTCCATTCTGGCATTTAATCTTCATCAACTGGGGCGCAGTGGTATCTGGGACTGTTTGAGCTCGACAAACGGAGGGAGAAGCAGTTTCTTGTGAAGGCCGTACCATTCATGTACTTCCAACTTGCTGCAAATTCCAGGTTTTCATTAAAATAATGCTGTTTCCTTGTTGCATGTTATCAGATCTCTATTGTAATAAGTTCAGAGGATCAATAAATGATTTGTCAGCATTAGATCTCGTATTTCTATCAATATTGGTATTGTAACATTTTACTTGAATTTATTATCAAATTCTTGCAAAATCGCCACTTTCTTTATTCATGCAAAAACCTCAAAAAAACCAAAATACACACAAAACAATCAAAAAAACAGTCAAATTCAGAAGTTAGCAGAAACAAGGGTTTCTACAGTTTAACAAAGTCCGAGGAGTCTTTCAAAAGGGCATTATACTCTAATGTGTATGTGCTTTTACCATGGCAGAGAGTAGTAGTATTTATACTAACTTCTTAACTCTAGGGCTTGTGATGAGCTATGAAAGTGTTTGGCACTAAAAAGAAGTGAACAGAATTCTTACTAAGAGGTGCAATGTAATGTCCCCATTTTTAGCCTAGGTATTCCGAGAAGAAATAATTCAATTTAATTAAATTAAATTGTTTAAATTAATATCTCAAGACAGCTTGTATTTAATTAATTTAAGTTGAATATTTTATTTTCATAAAGCGACTTTACTTGGGGCCAAAAAAGTAAAATATTATAAGTCACTTTATAAAAGTGTCTTATTGATTTATTATAAGGTGGGAATTAAAAATTACCTTGAGGAGGATTCTACAGGGAAATTATAAAAAGTGAATTGGAAGCTCATTTGCATATGATTGATTCTATATTCTTTGTGGAGAGTTGGAGCTTTTAGTGAGAGCAAACCCTAGGACGAAAACTCTAAGGGAATCGGTTTTGGTGGTGAAACATCTTAGTTTCACAATTGTGCTTCAATGGAGATGCGGGGATTTTGTTTACAGTTGCCAGTTTTAGGATATCAGGTTAAATTTATTGAAGATTTGCAGTCTAATAACTAATTTGTTAATGTTGTGTGTGTGATTGTTGAAGAGAGCAGAAAATACCAATGAATGTGTTTGTAGTGACAAAGGTGGTAAATTATTAATATACTGTTGCTGAGTTTTACCCAGCCGTACACCTTGTGGCTCCCATAGGGGTACCGTACCCACTTCATAAATTTCAAAAAGGGCAGCAAAGAATATTTTAAAGTTACAAAACTCTTCTATATGCTAAGCGCAGCCTTTAAAGGCTGGAGCTGTCGTAGCTTCCTTAAAAAGGAAGCAGCAACCTTCCTAAGGCTGCCGTACAAGTTTGGAGGCGGCCATAAAGCACAAAAGGGAAATTTAAAGGGCTTGTTGATTGCTGTGTTGACCATTCCAAGGTCCAGGTCAGCAATTGAAATAAATACTTTCTTTGTGATCATATTTTGCTACGGATTTTTGTATGGATGAATCTTTAACTGTTATGAACATGGGAAAGTGATATTTATGATGTTTGGAGATTTTGTGAATGATATTTTGTAACAGCAATATAAAGTTATATAAACACTTTCTTTGTGATCATATTTTGCTACGGATTTTTGTATGGATGTGTAAGAGAGGGGGACCAACTACGTCAAGGCTCTAGGTCACGGAGAGCCGAGAGCGGAGGTCTTCCCTAACTTACCTCACTCTAAAGGGGTGTTTTAGATAGAAGTTGAGAATGATGAGGACCATAAAGTACTTCAATCACCCTTCAGACCCGAAATCCAAGTTTAGGCTAGGCGAGCTAGTTTTTGGAGTCAATATTGTACCTCAAACAGCTCTTTGTTTGAGGATGAAAGCATGGTTCTGGGATGACAACGTGGTGCACTAGCGTCTCTCAGGCGTGTTGGCGTCCGTACAACCAAAGGACAAAAAGTACAATAGAAACTACCAGAAAACGAACTAATGGCCTAGCTAACTATTCTCGAATGAGCAAAATAGAACAATAAAGTACGAAAAGTACAAACGAAAGTAGATAGATGAAGGCTAAAGTAATGAAAATGATCTCACCAAGGCGCCAGTTCACCAACTAGCTCCAAATGCACGTCCACCTACACACAAGAAAGAGGGGAAAATTGTTGGGGCTATATAGGGGTCTGCCTCAGTCAGACCCCTGTTTTGGTGTTTCCACCTCCACAGATAGCCAAATAGCAATGAGAGAGAAATATGCGATAAAGAAGTAAAGAAAGTAGAAGATGCAATAAACACTACAAAACAGTAAAGTGCTACTCAACCAAATCACAAAGGAGAGGAGCGAAACGTTACCACCTCCACCCAAAAGCTCACTAGCCAATGGAGGAGAAAGCGGACTTGGCAAGGTCACCACAACCTCGACTGTGATGGAAGGAGGTCCTGTAGGACTCCAAGCCCATGCTACTATGGCTTGCTTCACACTTGCTTTGCGGAGTTGATGGAGTATTGTTGCTGCAATGGAGTGTTGAAGTGTTGCTTGAGAGTGAAGAGAATGCTCGAGGTGCTAAGAGCCTAAGAGAATGCCAATCTGTTGCCTAGAGGATTGTAAGAGACTAGGTGTCTCTCAACCCCTGACTGAAGCTTGAATGAAGTTTGTTTGACGTTTTGAGGTTTTTGTGATTTTTTGTGCAATATGATGAATGGTGCGACTTTTGAAATAAATGCTTGTAAAATATAAATAAAATACTAGAAGGTAAATATGAAGACAAATCAACTTGTAATCTGAAGGCGTTTGATTTATTGAACTTGTTGAATGCTTACAAAGGCGAATTTCAAACATGCAAGCAAAAAGGCAAAGCAATATGTATTATTTGAGAACCTGATTGCAGCCGCCTGTAGGAAGCATGAAATAGTACGGCCAATCCAAAAGACAGACTTTCCCCAACAAAATTTGATCGCAGATGCCCCTGGAGACCTAGGCGCACAAAATTGGAGAAGTCAGAATGCAAAAAGGCAAGGCAATTTGCCTGTGATGAGAAGTACGGCCTTGCTGCTGCAAAAGTGTGGCCTGAACCAGCAATTAATGAAATCCGTACAACCTTGGAATTCGTGCCAGATGCTTGATAAACCACGGCCAATGAAAAAGATTCTCTTTTGGAAGAAAATCGATCCAAACCCCAGTCTAAATCTTCACCAATAAGCTCTGTAATGACTTCTGTATGAAGCCACTCAACTGACAATCTTCAGCTGAATCTTTCACAACCTCAGTATGTCTGATCATGAAGAGTTGACGTTCTCCACAATCTGGTTGCAGAAACCCTCGTTTCTCCAAACTCCAATGTTCTCAGAGAGAAAAGACAAAATTCGAATAATCATAACATAATGAATTCTATTATGTCTTGAGAAAATATATAATCTCTCTTAGAAGTTCGACCCCCTCAAAAAAGCAGCTCAAATGCATTTAATATTATAAAATTCGCCCTTTTTTGACTTAGGAAAATTAATCAAATAATGGCTTTCACTTTAATGAGTAATAAATACTCATTTAAATAAATAATTCGCCCCCTTCATTATAAAGTCATTAAATACTTTATAATAAGCCATTTAATTAATTAATAACTTTAATATTTCACTTAAAGTGACTTTATAATATAAAGTCATAATAATAATCATTTAATTATTATTAAATGCTCCCTTATTCTCCGTTTGCTCAACAAACTGTCAAACTGGGTCGAAACTGAGATGACCACCTAAACCAGGTGCCCTACCAGAAATATAAACCCCTATCTGTCTGACTTACTATAAATAGTAAGTGCCTGAATATCACTCTGTGAGTCTTTGCCAAGGCCCAAACTTGAATCAACTGAAGGAGTAAGGTCCCAAAATGCAGGATAACTGCCAAAAGCAACCCTCTAAACCATCTGTCAACCTACGAGGGTCTGAATGATAGGCTAACTCCACCAAACTCTGATGCTTGCAAAATGGGGACATTACAAGGATTCAGGAGCATGGAAGAGGATGAAATGAGATGAAGATGGATGAATTTGAAGGAGAAGAGGGAAGAATCTGCCATTTTTGGGGTCGGTTGTTCGAAGAGGGACGTTACAAATCGTTCCCAATCAAAAGTGTAACACCTCTACCAACTTCAGACACAAGAATCCGTTAAGGATGTAAGCGCGCTGCACAGACGTCTGCACACCGTGCACATCCCTGACAAATATTCTCTCACCGACACAAGATCTGCAAATAAGGATGAAACTAACTTTTCAATAACATCTGTGAGTGACGAGGAGTACACGAGTCCTCATGGTGGCAGTAAGATTGAAGGATATGCTGATTTGGAGTTTGTTAAATTGGTAACTATTGATAATTCATATGAAGATATGGATATTTTTGATGATCCATTGCTTAAGCAAAGAAATTGCAATGGAACATTTAGAAAGGTAGCTGATTTTGGAAGTGCAAATGAAGACAATTCAGAAAATTGGTTGTGTGAAGGGCCATCGCTTGGCCGATTTTGATCAAAGGCCTAGTGATTTACAAGTTTTGAAGAACCAATTGTTGGTCACTGAAGAAAAGGTTGTACAAACCTTAACACATTTTGATAGCACACACCAATTCATTGAAGACATCCTTTGGAAGGCTCAAGTTGAAGAGAGACAGAAGGGTTTTATGGTTGGAGCTACTTTATCAAATCTACAAACTATCAAATGTGCCTTAAAAATAATGAAATCAGATTACTTGCATTTGCTTTCAGACAGAGACCTATTGTGACCTAATCACACGTCACCCCACTGCAAATGGGGACCCCCCCTTTTTTAGAGTTAGTTATAATGTTAGCTTCAATTTCTCTGAGTCTCTTTTGAAAGGTCTGGGTTTGAGTTAAGACTTGTCAAGATGTGAGATGGCTGAGTAGGTCAGGTCAGTGCTCGGGGGGTCAAATGAAGTTTATAACACCACAGAGTTGCTCAGAAGGTCCGGAGGACGAAAAACAGAATTGCTTTGAGTCAATTCTGACACTTCCTATTTTTTAGGGATTCTGCTTTTTTGCTTTTTCGAAAGTTCCATTTTTGGCATTTTGAGACCAATCGGGGATTTACTATTTTTAGAAATTTTGCTTTTTGCTTTTTTCTATTTTTAGTAATTTCTATTTTTAGAAAGTTCCAAGGTTAGGGTTTCGAAAGCGTCAAGGTAGAAAACCTATAAAGTCCACCCAAAACATGAGAAAATCCTCCTCAAGTCATGAAGTTCACCCATGGTGAAAATCCAATTGAATTATTAAAAAATCCAGTTAAAATTCACCCACTTTCGAGAGTGAAATCCAGTTTCATGAGGTAAAATTCTAGTTGGGCGAATATGTCTAAAGTAGAAATTCAACTCGAAGTGGATAAAATTACCTAAGGAAAATGATGGAAAATCCAGTTAAAACCTCAAGAATTCCATGTTAAAGTTTTCAAAATCAAAATTACCCCCTTAAGGTAAGAAATCCACTTGAAAGAATGAAAATTCTAGTTGGGGGGGTATTTCCCAAGAAGAAAACCACAAAATTGGCTAAGGCATGGAGTCTGCTTGGTGAAGTGATGGAAAATCCAATTCCAAAGTGAAAAATTGCACATAAAGGTCGATTTCCTAAGCAAGGTAAAATAAAAATAACTTAAGTTTTTTTTATTATTTGAAAACTTCACAAGCAAGCAAAAGGGGCACCCAAGGAAAAATCAAAAGGAGGATAAGATTTCTTTATGTTTTTTTTAATAAAGCAGTCAATCATAAGGGAAGTCGAATTTTGTGAAAAAGGAAAGGTTTTGCTTATAAAAGGAGGCGTTTGAAGAGTTTTTTTCATTCAACACAAGTTAAAATTTCTCTCAGCAAGCTTCAGCACAGCCATAGGCATCTTCTTCAATTTTGCATAAGTTGGAAATCTGATCAATCCAAGTACAAGAAGTCAAATACATTCTCAAAATTCCAAGTTTTTCAAGCTTCTGTAGGTTCACAAGCTGCAAATTTGGAGAAGAATGAGAATTTTAATCTTAAGTTTATAGATAAATTCCAGTTTTGAGCTCACAAATTCTAGTAAAATAATTAAAATTCTCTGAATATTCTTGAAAAAACAAGGGTTGGTAGTTGGAATTCATTTTTGTTTGAATTTATTTTCTAATCAACCCTTGCAATCGAGTTCTAGAATTTTAAATTAATTAATTAGAGCACTTACCCAGCCTTAAAATTTTAAGTATAACACCTTCTTTGCAATTTAGGCATATTTTCTAACTTCAAGCTTCATACAAGCGCCATGTCTACCTCAAAGAACATGGGAGGAGTCAAAAAGAATCAAGTCAAGGAGGTTCTCAAAGAATTTTATCCAGAATCCCAACTATCATCCAAGTGGAAGAAAGTTGGAGACACCAACTTTGAGCAATTCAACGTAATTCAACACAAGAGAAGAATGTTTGGCACCCAACATGAAATGTCTACGCCCATAGCAGCAAACATGATCAAATGTGGACTTCATCCAGTGGAGGAACTCAATTTGTTAATGGCAAGGTTCATTGCATTCACAGCTAGAGAACAAGCCAAGGGGAATTGCGTTTTGGAGCCTTGTTTACTTGATTAGCTTGCGAGGTGTTAGTATTTTCCATATTCCAAGTGGCTCATCTTCCTTGTGCCATGTGTCTCGGAAGTTAGTTATGCTTTTCAGGGTTAGGGTTTCTAGAAATAATCTTAGCTGTTGATCTCAGATCGATCTGGGTCGTTGCTTTGTAATTGGGGTGCATATATAAACCCCACTCATTTCATTTATTCTTGGAGACTTGTGAAATTGTTGCTAAGAGTGCTATTCAAAATAATAATTGGATTCATTGTTGAGCATCTGTTAATTTGAAAGCTTGCATGGTTTCATATTTCTTCAATAAAATAGATTTGTTTTCAGCAATTTTAAATGAATGAAAGATTGATAGTGTTGACAATGGTGAAATTAGTTCATACCTTTTTCAATTGAATGATTTTCAATTTGATTTGCAAGGTTAGTCTGAACTTTTAAATTACTAAATTCAAATTCTATTACTTATATTCATTGTTCGAATTGATGATGGTCTTGAGTAATAAGATATCATTCACACACCCCCTTTGAAGATTGCACCATCTTTGTCTAGTTTTTGTAGTCATTGTATTTGGCAAAGCAAACATAGGTCTGAATTTCGCCATTCAACACTTGTCTCTTGAGTTCACAGGAGTAGTTTAGAATTAGTCTAGTCTCTAAAGTCTAAACCCTTATCCTTTTTTTTATTTTTTATTTTCAAAGATCAACAACAATAGAATTTAACCACTCATCATCCATAACATTTATAGGCCAAAGTGGTAAAAGTTGAGCGTAAGTCCCCCTTGAAATACCAGCAAAACACATCAAACCAACTGAGACTATCCAATATGCATCACGAACCTTGGAGCCTACTTTGTGATCACTTAGCTTAGCACATTGGAGTCTTTGTTCAAGAGAGAATAGGATATTCTATTGGGTATTTTATTCTAATGTTGGTTAAGGTCACAAAACCCGCATCAACAAGACCGAGCCATCAAAGTTGGAGAAGAGACTTATAGAGCATTCATAGAAAAGGAGAAAGAAGTTGATGAGCTTAACCTTGAGTTAAGTTTAGCTCACTATTCGCTCTACGAAGCAGAAATTAGTCACTTGTTACGGTCACATCAAAGGAACAAGAATGTGATACAAGGATTATGGAGGTTGAAGGAATTAATGAGCTCCAAAAGGATTGTAATCTGGAGACAAACTACCTTGGGAGACATGAAGAAGGATGTGGGGGTGATGAAGAATTGCTCCATGAATTCAGCAGCCCCAGTATCATGGAGATTCAATATGATGATAGCACTTGGGAAAACCATCAAGTGCAATTTTGTTGGGCACAATAAACAAATTTTGCATGATGATACATCTTCTATTTTGGATGCAAAATTATCTTTTAATAATCTGATTTGTGAGGTACCTCCTAATTCAAGAAACACATGTGATTAGAAGGGTAGGATATGGGATCTAGATGATTGTTCAGGATACCCAATGGAGCAAGTAGATGAATTTCACATTGGTGGAATTGTGAGGTATGCTCATCATTTTGCTTTCGACTCATATGCAAGTGTTTTGGTTGTGTTTCCGATGATGCATAAGAGTGGGATAGATAAAAGAGTACATAGAATAGTCTGGTATGAGGTGCTCCCTTCTATAGAAGCAGAATCCAAATTTTGTAGGTCTATTAGTTTGTTTCTATAGGATGGTTATTATGATGGGCTATAGGAAAAGTAAACCATATATGAAGATTTTTCATAGACCATACATGAGATTCCATGTCTGAAAATTTTCAGACCTGGACAAATTTACAAACTCAAACATGAAGATTTATTTTTACAGACCGTACCTGCATGTTAGCCTTGTTTCAAGCTGTTTTTAGTCGCAAAATGGTAGCATCGCTTGTTTCTTGCACTAGTTATCTTGGTTCATGCTAGTTCCATGTATTAAACCCTTTACGAGTAGGTCAATTTGAGGAGAAAAGTATGTCATTTCAGTTGGAATCATCAGAGCAATGATGCAGCTTGTCGAGATTTGTGAAAACGATTAAATATTGAAATCTATGAAATATGGTGTAAAATCCTTTTATGGAGATGTTTTCGTAAGCATTTTGCCTAATGTGGCAAGTTTTCAAGTTAAAATGCCTCCCGGTTGGTGAGATATTCAAACTTTAATTGTTCACTAGTCAAGTTGCAGAAACAATTAAATCGAAGGTTTTGTTTGATTAAAAGGAAATTGGATTTATGGGTTTTGGTCGCAATGCTATTATTGACAATGTGGCCGGGTAATACAAATCTAGGTGAAAGTTATGCATCAATCTTCATTTGCCAGGTCAATGGATTTATTGGACAAATTTTATAAGGTTTTCAAAAATGAATTCGGGAATTCTCCAAAGCTTAATTTTGCTTCTCAAATTTAAAACAATAAAATAATGGGCCCAAAATTACCCTTCATCAAAAGATGATTCACCATGTTGCCATTGTTGTTGGAGCAAGGTATATACATCCATCAATGTGAAACTTGTCAGCAACGATGGTCAAGTTCTTAACTTTTATCCAAATGCCGAGCTAAGGAAAATAAATTTTAATCGGCAGTTTTTCCTAAGTTGTTAACTCCTCTTTGAGCACCAAATAAAGGGAAAATTAAAAGACGATCGACATTTTTGTATGGCTTAGTAGCTACTTCCCAAAGGCCGATCGTGAGGAAGAGAATTAGTTTAGTAGGTGCTTTTGTCTAATTTCTTAACCTCCTAAAACCTGACAGGGAAATGAAGATTGGTGATGATCCTTGAAGTTCTTAACTCCATCAAACACCAAACAAAGGCAAATAAATGTTTATCGACACCTTTAGGAAACTTAACAACCTCCCTTGAATTGCCGAGACGGGTTGTGTAGTCATCATCTGTAATGTCCCCTTCTCGAGCATGACTTTTTTTGTTGACCGTTGGCCTATTCTAGAGACCCATAGACTTCTCGGGGGTGAAATTAGGGTTTCTTGGTTGGAGGTTTCTATTGCTCGCGGATTGGTGATTGAACTGTGGATTCCTTCTGGGTTTTTCGTGAGCTTCGCGGTGATGTGTTTTTCTTGGCATTCCGAGCACCTTCATGAATTTACTATTTTTAGTAAATTCTATTTCTGATAGTGGCCCTGTTGGCTTCAGCACGGTTGGCTCTCATCTTCAGTCAGTTCAGTTGGTTTGATCAATCTTGACCTTGGGAAGCATTTTTGGTGAGATATCCAGTTGATTTTAAAATGTTATATTTTAAAGTTATATTTTATTATTGTGACCCCTTGGCCTAGTGAAGCAACTTTAAGTTGTTCTTAAAAAGGGGGACTTTGAGGGGTGGCACCTCATGAAGATATTTCTTTATTTTCTAAAGTTCAAAAAACACATGCTTGAAATGGACGCCTATCTTGGAGGAGTTTATTTTAAATTAAAGTCAAAATTACCTTGAAGGAAAAGGGACGCCATCTTTGGAGGGAAAAGGTGATATTTCAAATTTGAAAAGTTAGGGTTTCTAGAAGCTTCTGGAGAGTCTTCACAAAGTTATAAAAGAAGGTCTTGGGTCTTCATTTGGGTATCTGATATCTTGAGTAATGTTATGTTGCCGAAATGGTGTTGGACTGCTTCGAGGAATGAATGCCTCCTAGCTTGGCTCAACTTCGTGCTTGTGAGATAGCACCTAGTGGAGAGGTTTGCTTGCTTTTGAGTGATTTTGTAGTGAGTTTGCTTTGTAGCTGTTGTCTCTTCATTGTAATCTTTATATTTGCAAAATAATCAAAAAATCTGGAGTTGCTGATTTGTGTTGCAGATTTGGTTTTTAGCTCATAAGTCATTGTGTGATTTTCTTTTGGTTTTGGGTAGTTTACCCATGCATTTGCTAGGCAAGGGCGCCCCTCTCAGAGAAGTTTGGGAATTTATGATGAAGTCTCCAATTTTATAAACCAAAATCGCCCCTCCTTGCAGCCGTACCATCTGGAGGTGTCTTGGGATTTGTGTCAGAAAATATTAAAGGATTTTTGTGGGGGTTATTCTTTCCAAGCTTGGTCGCCATCCTTCTAAGGGTGCTTTGCATTTGATTTCACGTCAATAGGGTTAGAAATGAGTGAGTTATGAGCATTTTGATAGGAGTCTGTGTTGCTGGTTCTGATATTCATGTTGCTGGTCTATCATATCAGATTTGAGAAAATTGTGTATGAGTGAAGGGTGGGTGTTAGGAATTCATATTTGATCTAGCGGATGACATATTTACTATTGCAGCACTTTGTGGAGCTCTAATCCTTGATCTTGCAGATATTCTCCAATATATTGTAAGCTGCACAGTAGTACTGTCAGCATCTCTTCTAATCTTGTTTTCATGCTTTGTAATTGCCCACTGAATAAGTGGAAGAGGCTGGCTTGCCGCCTGTTTACTTGAATTGCATTGTAATATCTTATGTCTCCGCCATATGGTCGCCTCATCTCCATCCTGGATTGAGTAGCACATACTTGGTGTTGAGTTACTTTCAACAATATTAGTGATAGGGATCCTCTGACCATATGATCGTCCACCTTGGACACATTCTTGGTTAGAGTTGCTTGTTCTGAAATGCATAAGATCCTCTGACCATATGCACGCCGTTACCTGGCACATTCTTGGTTAGGGTTATTTCAGTTTGTGCATTGCATCGAGATCCTCTGACCACATGCTAACACCTTGCCCATCTCGGGATCCTGGTGTACATCCTTGGTTAGAGTTGAATTTTGCATTGTTTAGTTATTTGCTAACCCTAACGGGTGTATGTTGTTTGTAACTGCATTGCAAAAAAGTAAAAAAAATTTGGCTCTGTATATTTCATCATCAAATACCGATGACAACAATAACCTAATTCTTATCGGAAGTTTTCTTAAGTTAATAACCATTCACGTACTGCTGATAAACTTTGCAAGAAAGGTAGTTATTATAACTATCATAGCAACAAAGTCTCTCAAAGAAATGTTTTATCACATTATACAACTATTGCAGCCTGTGTATGCCAGAATAAAGTGTGTGAAGTGTTCAGCCATGGGGATTACAGTCTAGATTATCCATTTGGAACAAATAGAAGTGGTTGTGGTGACCTAGCACTTAAGCTAGAGTGGGATAATGAAACCAATATGCCTCTAATTTCTATTGATGGCTATCAATATACATACGGGAACCCCAAAATTACACCCAACTGGTAGCAATACCATATCCTTACCCTACCATCATAATATTGTATAAGAAATTTGAGAAAGATGTATGTGGTTTATCAAAGAGAATCTATGATCAATTCTGGAGTACCAACCAATTTTGTATTATAGATGGATTCACAAATACAACACTAATAAAAATAATAATAGCATGCACTATTTCTGGGCTGTATGAAGAGGAGTTGATCAATTTAATATGTAATGATCATCAATACTATAATGACAGTCTTCCATATTTGAGTAAATTTTGTGCATTGGATTTAGGATTGTCGTAAATGAAACTAACTTGTAACTGGGAAAATTTCTACCTCAGATTATTGGCGAAGGGGTCAATATAACATGGAGAGCCGCAATTGCAGGATACGCACAAAATGAAATTGTTGAAAGGTTTTAGAAACTTTTGAACAAATGCAATTCACAATTGTAAAGCCACAACTCTGCAACATTTGTCAACATTCTCGCAGCCCGTGCCTTCGAACAATGTACAAACATCCATCAAAGCATAATGCAATGGGGTTTTTTTCAATTATTACAATCGCGACACCCTAGTAAATATGTGTGCCGCCAAATTCCACAATCTTTGCAGACATCCTCTCACTCTCTGTTAAAATAAGAATTTTGAATAGGGTATGGACAACCATTAATGTGAAATGGTGGGCATATTTTTGTCAGACATTATTGTTGGAAATGTTTTCATTAAGATGTATGCAAAGCATGGAATCATAGGACATGTGTACTAACTATTTGGCAAAATACCTCAAAGAAAATGTGTTTTCAAGGTTGCCATGATTTTGCACAAATGTATCTGTTGAAAAGCCTTTTGCAACGTTTACCAGCATCCTCCTTGCCCGTATCCAAATGGGAGGTTTTACAGCAGTACATATAAAATGGTAAAGCATAAACAAGGCGTTGGAACTAGTCTTGGAGACATGCTTGCAATGCAGGGTAGCATAGACAAAACACCAGAAATATTTAACAGCATGTCTTTAGAGAAATTAGTCTCATAAGCCGCTATAAATATAGAATGTATTGATAAATTTATCACAAAGGTTTCTAAAACTTTCAAGTCCATGTAATGGGAAGATTTAATGCCGTTAACCTCTGTAGCATCTCCCAGCATGAGCCAGAATGATAGCTTTAGAACCAGACACACAAGGTGTGTGAACTGTTTGATATGACGCTTCAAAGATGTCATATTTTGGAATGCAATAATTATAATTGCATAAAATGGATTTGTTGAATAGATTTTAAAAGCAAAAGTGATTAAATTAATAAAGTGTTGCAGGGAGAAAAATACATGAACGATGTGTTTGGAAGGTGTAGAAATTGTAGAGGTGAAAGCGAAATCATTCAAACTTAAAAGCACAAATGATGGTTTTCCTAGCTGTTGTTGATGCTCAACCACACTTGGATCCTACTATTGTTAAGAAGATTTTAGCTTGTCAGGTCACATCCTCAGTTCAATGGGAAACCAATGTGCTAGGCCCTAGCAAGGTTATAGCAGGGATAATGAAGAGAATTGATAAAAAGGGCTTTAGTCAAGAATGTTAGTGCATAGAGAAGATAATTATGGCTTCAATATCGAAATGCATCCATTGCACACTTCATATAGTCTCTTCTCTACCAAATGCTGATAATATCAAGGAGGAAATTTTTGAAGTGCTATCGTTGATCAATCTTAATAATATAAATGTTTTTTTTCCCATATCTTAAAAAGATACTCTTATCTTAGCTATCTGTTTGGAGAATCCTCAAGTGTTCCTCATCCATAATTTTGAAATTATGAAATTCATTGTGAAGAAGGCAATAGTTTGTTGAATGAAGAAAGAATAATCTTCATGTGAGGCGAAGGGATCTATTATTGGACGGTGTAATTGAATCAATATCGAATATATTGAAGCGTATGCAATTAATTATGCTTTGACAAATGCATATTAATCAATAGGGATTCTTAAGGAGTTAAGCTTATTCAAGAGGCCCTTTCTACCCTTATGTGGCTGTGCATGGTAATGAAGACATAGATGAAATCTTCTCAAGTGTCCATGAAACAAAGGAGGATATTGATTTACATCAAAATAATCATGTATGGAATTGATAATGAGTGCGATTGTGATATATTGAAGATGAGAACATACTTAAAGAGAGGACCTTCAAATATATGCAAATGAATCAAATTTTGACATCATGGAAGTGGCACTAAGATGTAGACATATATCCTTTTCCTGCTATGCAATGAAGAGGTCAAGTTTAGACAATGGGCAGTGCAAGGGATGTTTTTAGAAAGTACCAAATATGAAGTAGACAAAGATGGAAAACTACGTCATCAAGATCAACAAATTAGTCTTTGTTTCAAAAGTTTGATGTTCATATTCCTTTTTGAAAAAGTGACTTATGTCACTTACTGTAACTAAAGTTTAGAAATTGAACCTTATTTCTGGAAAAGTGATGTAAAACCTAACCAAATAAGGTTTATTATTTTCAAAATCATTGTATTTCAAAAAGGCAGTTGGGGTAGTTACCAGGCGGTTACAAGTGGTTATCGAAAGAAGCCTATAAATACAAGGTTATTTGTATTGTAAAGGAGACTTTTTCCAGATGGGGAAACCCCAGACAAATTTTCTGAGACGTTTTGGATGACTCTTGTATTTACACTTTGTACAAAAAGGGTTTCTGAGATTGTATAATTTCATAAAGATAATAAAGAGTACATTTAGTTTGTATGTCCTAAATGTGTTTCTGAGTTATTATTACTGATTTTTCTTACATTAAATTGGTATCCCTTTGTGTAATTGTGGAATCCATTGGTCATTTATTCAAACAATATATGAAATTGATGAAACATAGTCATACCTTGATATCTTGGTTTGATGTGCAAATGTAACTTGTCTCCTCATATGTTGAAATTGTTATCCCTCTTTCGTCATTATTACCTATCAAAACATATTTAGTGGTAAAACTCTCCTTTGTAATTTGCCTGTTGTGAAATCTCAATTGGTATTTGTATGTCTACCGTTGAGAATTTCTGTTATTCTGATTCATATTCCTTTAGTTTTCTCTTTTCTCCTTTTTGTACTTTCAGGTTAAAAGTACATGAAAATATTAAAACCCCCTATCATACAAGGGAGTTGCCCCTCTCAAACGCAAAGGAAAGTTGTTAGTCCAGTAAAAACTTATCCAACTGTTGGGACATTTGTCACTGTCAGTTGGGCAAGTCACTTTGAAATCTGCAGTATTAAATCTGTTCACCAACACTGCAAAAAACTGCAACTCCTGTGTAGGATTGCATTGCCTCTGCAAATGCCTGTTAAAACTACAAAAATGCGACTGCAAAAATGTGCTCATTTGTGACTATAGGATGCCCTAGCATGACTGGCTCCTTTGTTCGTGACTGTAGAATGCCCTCAATGCAACTGGATCCTACCCTTCATCAGAGATTGCAATGAGGGTGAGTTCATGCGATTTATTTGCAATTGCAAAAACACGATTTCACATGGGCAACATGGTACATACTACAAATTGTGCGTGACTAGTATTTCCTTTGATGGCTTTGTTCTAGTGTCACAATTTTTGGTCGTGATTTTATGCATTTTAGGTCATTCTTTAGGGTTCCTTGTCATTTTATCTTCACATGACAGTTTGTGGTCTGCAAAGTTTATTTTCCTTAACACAGCTTCCTACATGTCTTCCTTTACGTAGGACCTTTCTTCAAATTCTCACAACCAATGTTGTCAGTTGTACCCTCCTTTCCGGACTTCTCCAACACCATCAATCTGATCTAATACCGATGTTGTTATGGATTGAGAGTGAAGAAATGAGAATGAGAATGAGAATGAGAGTGTGCAGGCACAGTCGTTTAGTTATTATATTATGAATATGGGGGTTACAAATCAGTTATAATGAGAATGTTTTAATAGCATGCCTATATAGACAAACATTATTCTGTTTATATAAACCTGCATAATTATTATTTAATACATGTTGGTACTTAATACACTCATTGCAGCATTCATTGGAAGTTCAGCTCACTTTTCTGTGGCGCTATAAATTTTCATATCTGCTCACAGGACCCAGAATCTAATAATTGGCATACATACTACAACTTTTCTGCCACAGTAAAAACATATATGCATGCATGCAGGAAGTTCAATAGTCAATCATCACCAAACCATGTTGCCAGAAAGATGATAGCCCCCTGCTGTTCCATCGTATCATGTTTTATTTTGTGCATATTATAAAGACTTGGTTAATTTCTTAGCCTTCAAGCTGCAGTTCCCTTATCCGTATCATTTCGTTAGATATGCAAGGTATACATGAATATCATAACATGTGTTCCTTGACTATGAAAAATAAGTACATATATATAGTATACCATTGTTGGTTAAGGCTACCAACCCTTGGTAACTACTTACCGACAACTAACAACTGGTTGGGGATTAACACACAAAAACAAGACATAACTATTTATTACATAGCTAACTATAACATATTTACTTAATTCTCGGCCAACTACATTCCTGTCTTGTTTGATTTCCCATTTCTCATTTCAAAGTTGCAAAGTATGCCTCTGATTTGAATATTTCATCATATGTTCCCTACCTAAATTTTAATGTATAAAATAGGGTTTGCAGTCAGTCATCACCCTACAGAAACCAACAAGCTGTGCCTCATTATATCTAAGTCAAATGTATAAACTGACATGATGGTAATATGATAACCTGTCACATGATTCAAGTTTCAACTATAGGTGTAATACATGTACACATTTGCATTTAAAATCAAATAAGGCCAACATTAAAAAAAAAATCTTGATGGTGTTCATATAGAGTGTCCAATAATGACTGGGAATTGAAATTTATGGCAATAGGAAAGCATCTGAAGGACAGCAATGCACTCCCTTAAAAACAAACCAGTTTTATAAAATATTCAAGGCTGCATCCATATCTCCAAGTAAATCTGGTTTCAATCCTAGTTTAGTTAAATTCACTAACATATTGCTCTATGACATGCATACAAAGTTTCCAAAAGCATTTAAAGACCGACTATGTTCTTCCTTACAACCCATCGGTCTTGCATTTTTATTTCATGTAAATTTGATTTCAATCCTAGTCGGGTTAAGGTCTGTCCATAAAAGCTGAAACTGTTACACCATCTTGAGCTATAAGAAGTGGATAAGGAGGCAATCGATGCTTTTTTGAGTAAGTGGCTTGACATATTAGTACATCAGTTAGGAAATATGCTTGAGTTGTAGATCTGACAAATGTGCAGCATTAAATGGCCAAGCATTGTTAGTCACCATTTAACATCTTACAATGTTCAAAGTTCAAACAATTGGCTACAGACCTTATTGTGCTTGTGAAAACACTGGTTTGGGATATAAGTGATCCTATGAGAATTGAGCACTTGTTGTGAGAGTTATCTGAAAGTACAATATTGAAAGATAATCACATTAATAATAGCTAATGAGCTCTGCTGTATCACAACCTTTTCAGATAGACATCCATTAAAATTTAAACATTGGAAGCTCATTGAGTTTGCTTGTCCATGTGATCAAAGTAAATAAACTATATGAGCAATGCTGAAATGAATTACTTATTCTATCTTGCATTGACTAATTCTATCTTGCTCTATGTTTATTTACATATCAGACTACCAGATAAATTGCCAAATGAGTCTCTTGTACTTGTGGTCGATCCAATGCTTGCAACAGGTATGCATAATTTTCCTTTTGTCACACACTCCCCTTTTGACTGATCCAATGCTTGCAACTTTTCTGCCAGTATACATGTTTTATTCTTACCAATATTGTGCATATCCCATGACTGATTCTACATATTATTATAATTATTATTGGCCACTTCTGACTTGAATTTTTCTACAGGTGGGACAATTGTTGCCACGATTGATCTGTTGAAGGAAAGAGGAGTTGATCACAAAAAAATACGAGTGGTATTTGCCTAGCATGGGGGTTTTGCTTATATTGATTATTTCATGAGTAAAAGTAGTTCTATTCTAGATCCCTGATTTTTTTTTTGAATTCATCAAGTGTGTCCTGTGCTCCAACATCTTACTACTATTTAGGATATGAATTAATAGATTTTTTTGCAAATAGGTTTCTGCAGTGGCTGCACCTCCTGCCCTGCAAAAGCTAAGTGAGAAATTTCCTGGGTAAGTTGTGAAATTTTAGTTGTTTTTACTTTTGATCAATCAAAAAGGAGTTTATGTAGTCATTTAATTTTTAATTTTTATTGTTGTTTACAGGCTTCATGTATACACTGGCACCATCGATCCAACAGTTAATGAACTTGGGTATTCTCCTGATCGATTCTTCATGTTTTCTTTTTTTGTCAGCATATCCTAACACTTAGCTTTGTTCAATTACTCTTAGCTGTTTTCAACCAGTATGAGGTGGATCTTCAACTGATTTGTTAGCAGTTTTGAATGTCTTTTAAATCAAGTGTTCAGATTGCTTATCACAGTCTTTGTGCATTTCAGATTTATTATTCCAGGCCTTGGGGATGCAGGAGACCGCAGCTATGGCACATGATGAAAGAATAGATCAAAACCAAGCACTAGAAATATACAAAGTACATTCAAATGAAAAGGGATTTGAGGCGAATAAATTTTGTTTTCATATGCGACCTCTTTAGTAGGAGGACATCCTTCTTTTACTGTTCAAGGGCAGTGGTGACATTTTTTGGGAACTATTGGCAGCATATTATATATAGGATACCAAGAGTGTTTTAAGCTTAGTTCACTAGGCCTTTTATTTCTTCAGTATCATAAATCTTCAGCTCCATACCAAAATACACACAAATATCAAATGCGTACTACTACTAATGCAAAGTTTGTTTTATCTCATTTTTTATTGCATGAATGTTATCGAACTATTTAAAATCTCGTACATTTTCATTTTAGTTCAGGGTGTAACATATTAAATATAAATAGAAACTCCTTCCAAAAAAAAATCTGCACAGAGCAAGTTCGATGGAAAAATTATAGCATGAAAAGGATTTTGTGCTTATGTTGTGTGGTCACCTTTCACACTGTCATGCCCTGAAGCAAAACGGTTACATCACAGTTGATTGTTGTGACAAAATTATATGCATCAACTTCTCTCCAATATGTTTGTCAATGCTTAATTTAGTTTGCCCTCGTAAAAAGGTTTCTTTGCAGATTTATTTTCAAATTTCAATTGATGATATCATTTTCTTAAAGCCTCGTGATAATACAAAATTTTCATCAAAAATACTATCTATGTAGCAAATAAGGAATGCCTTCGGAATTACAAACCTGCTATGTCTAGAGGGTTGTGATATAATGATAATGAGCAGTACTTGTAAGAGCATCTGTGTTCAAATCCCCCTTGCAGCAGTAAGGCAGCCCGCAACACAAGGGCTATCCTACCACACAGCGCATGCAACTGACCCGTAATGGTACCCAAGATCTACCAAGCTAAACAACATAAAACTGCAATGCTTTTGAACATATGTACTTTGTATTCCAGCCCATCTTTTTCCATCAGGCATTTCTATAGGAGTTCTAATCGGACCATCATTGCCAAAAAAGGCAGGTGCATTTGAAAAGCAAGGTCGGAAGGTGATGCCGTTTTAAATTGTTAAAAATCAAATTAATATGATTTGGAGTTTGGTTTTATATGGATCAAAGCTTTGAAAGTGAATGCATGAATCAGATGTTTACTCTTTCGCTATGATAAAAGGGCTCAACTTCTAATATTTGGAGGTGCCTTTTGGGTTATTTCACTTATTTGTGAAGTCTAAAGGGTGACTCGGATAGGGCTGCCCTTCAAAATAACTTTGGTTCCAGCATAAAAAAGAACAAAGTTTACACCTTATGAATTATTGAGTATAGATATAAATTTATATGCTCTCGTCTTGTTCTCTCCCAGTTTGTGGGCCTTCTTTCCCATCACGTCAAGGATCAATTTGATATTGCTTATTGTTTTCCTTTTCCTTAAGATTCTCATCAGTTCTTTAGGAAGAATAAAATGCACTTTCTGCAGTGGTATTCATAAAAGAGAGGATCTGCCGGTATTGGCATGGTGTGATGGTTTAAAGGTGGCATTGTTGTTCTTGCCACCAAGGTTCAAACCCCACTGGGGTGGTATTGTTGAATGGTTGTATTCCGGTTCATAGCTCCGGTTCAAAAGCGTTTACCCCTTGAATAAAAAAAATAAAAATAAAAGAGAGGATCTGATAGGGTGAGGGAATTTGTAGGCGGCATTGAGACACATCTCAAACTGTAATTGTATCAACAGATTTTGCCTTGGCTAGAATCAATGCTAGGTCCTGAACGGCCCTATTTACTAGAACGAAGAAAACAAAAAGTGAGAAGAGTTCTCACCAATCATCTAAGAAGAGTGTAGAACTTTACGGAGGAGGTCACATATGCATCTTGATAGAAAAATTGATCAAGAAACACCTTAATAATGATGATCGATGTGTGAACCTTGGTCCTTGTAGTGACAGAAGTCTTAGCAATGCTGTTGGCCATTGTTGTAGATTTAAATATAAAAACTTAACCTCTGATTTGTCGAGGTTACTCTAGGACATATCAATTAACATTCTTCTCTGTGCTTCTTGGAAGAGAACCGTTAAGTAGAGTCAACCCCTTTGTTTTTCAATGAGAAGCATGATAAATAAACTATTTCTATTGATAGTAGCAACGTAGAACCAAGGTAGGCTATCCTAGAAACCAGCATATTTTGTAAAGCTAGGAGCCCAAGGAAATATGATGATAAAAAATGCGAAGGTGAACACAATTTCCATCATCCTCGCCTGGGCAGGACAACAAAAATGATGGTCAAGACCTGGAGGATTTATTTAATTTGATGGGACTACATGTAGTTGACATCATGTGATGGTTTCCATTACATATTCTCGTTAAATTTAAGATGTTTTAAATGTTTAGATCTTGCTAGAAATTGGAAGTCCAGGGATGCACTTATAAATATATACTGGATCCAGATAGTTATTTGGTGGGTAAAGACTCTAAATCGCTATTCAGATGTGTTCCACGAGTAAAAAACTGTAAATCCGAAATAAAATATTCTTCAATTCAATTTTTTTTATAGAGAATTGTTATATAATTTTAAATGTTTTTTCTCTAGATGAAGATGAATGATTGTTCATCTGCTTTATCAAACTTAAATACATTATAAGGCATCTAAGTCGGTGACAATACAAAATGCAAAGTGATTATTTTTGTAAAGAAAATATAATCTAGTTTAATTGAATAAATGCAATTAGTTGGGAAACAATAAATCTAAATTGAATTAAGTTTGGATTGATAATTAAAATGGATGGAAATCAAATATTCAGATTAATGTGGAAATTGAATATAAATTAATGTTGAGGTCTTGGAATTTTGTAACTTTGATGCCCATAAATATGAGCATGCATTTTTTAGATTTATTTTTGTGAGTGCATAAGTGATCTTTACAATCTGGACTTGAATTGGGTACATGGATATGAACCCATGATTTGCAAATCTGATTTAGAAAGTTCCTACAATTTGAAATTTGTTTGCCATGGTCTTTTGATATCTAAATTTGGTAAGGACAATTAATGTGAATAAACACCTTTAAGGACTTTGGCAAATTATGAGGATTATGTTCTCCTTGATTATACCTTGGGATGGACCAATTCAATAACAATGAATCAAGGTAAAAAAAAAAACAAATAATCATGTGTTGTCATCTTAGGATAATGATGTTTTGTTGACATAATTATTCTTTTAGCCAATTCAATTCAATGACAATGAATCAAGGTAAAAAAAACAACAAATAATCATGCGTTGTCATCTTAGGATAATGATGTTTTGTTGACATAATTATTCTTTTAGCCACACAAGCTCAATAAAAAGGTGAAAAGTTTGAATATGAAACTTTTAGAATGTGGGGTTGAAATCCATGGGTGTGGAGATGATCTAGACCACTTTTGTTCTTGTGAACATAAACTAAGTCTATGAATGGTGGATTTAAGGATGGGGTGAATAATGGGAACGAGTGATGTTGAGATCATAAAATGGATAGGGTCATTTACTAACTTCAATGTGAAACATGCCACCTTACATGCTAGTTGATGTTGGAAATACTACATCATTTTTGTAGGTTATTAGTGTCATATAATATAGGATTATTTTGTTGTACGAGTGTGTTTTTTTGAGTTGTTAAAACAACTCATATATTTAGAGAAATTGTTCCCTATAATATATGATATGTAAATCTTATATATATGTATTTATGTATTGAATGAATGGGTGAAGAAAAGAGAAGCATAATATTATTATGTGTGCAACTTTTTTATTTAGTTTCTATAATTTTTGCCCATTTTTCCGACATGGTATGAGAGTTGGGCGTCCAATTTTTTCTTTCATTATTTGTTCAGTAAAATCGCGATATCTCTCTCAATACTAAATGAAAAATAAAAATTCAAAGTGTTTTGCAAAGCTTGTAATGGGTAGAATAAAACCCAAAATTTGCTTGAAAATATTTTGAGTATTTCACGAGTAGTTTGAAGAGGAATTCGGACGTGATACGAATGTCGTGTAAAAGTTCCAACATTTGCAATGTATTTTTAGTAGTTGGAGAATCGATTTTTATGCTTGAGGCACTAGCAATTTCAAGCTTGTTTATGTCATCATGTTGGATGAAGGATGGTGTGGTAGAGTAGGAGGGAGCCTTCATCTACTGGAGGATGAAGGCACATGAGGCTAGAGGACATTCAATGACCTTTCATTAGTCACTAACGATGAGGTTGCAAAATTGTTTTAGTGACAAATCAAATTGTGCCAAAATGACTAAAGCCAAGATAAATTTCCAAGTGCCAACGGTAACCATCTCATATCATTTGTGATCAGAGTGGTAATGATCTATAATGGTGGCTGCATACACGACAATGATGACTTCTCAAAGTTTTGTATTTGTGATTGGATGTGTTTGTCCCCAATCACATTTTTGTTGAGTAATTATGATTGGATGTGTTTGTCCCTAGTCATAATTGTTGTGAGTAGATGTGTGTGTCCCTATTCAGAATTGATGTGTTTGTCCCTATCCAAGCTTGTTGTAAAACTTTCGGTAAAAGTATGTCCCTATCTAAGCTGCTTGTAAAACTTTGGGTAAAAGTATGTCCCTATCCTTGATTCCATGGGTAGATGTGTTTGTCCATATTCTTGGAAAAGGTTCAAAAGCATAGTCAGGCGAATTCCACTATTGTTTGTCATGAGTAGAAGTGTATGTCCCTACTCTTACATTATGTTTTTTGGTGACCTACTGAAGGTGGCCATTAAGTATTGTTAGTCTAATATACCTATTTAGAGAATGATGTAATATGGTTGAGGGGAGGGGGCAGGGGTTGTTGGGAATATTACGTCATTCCTATAGGCTATTAGTGTGTCGTATAATAATTATTTGTTAGGTTTGTTAGTCATATGTATAGGATAATATGGAATTATTTTGTTGTATATATATATATATATATATATATATTATGTATTCAATGAATGGGTAAAGAAAAGAGAAGCATAATATTATTGTGTGCAACTTTTTTTATTTAGCTTCTATTATTTTTGCCCATTTTTTCCATAGTTGATGCCATTAAGAACAACCTGGTTGTCATGGGCCTAGAACATAGAGGAAAAAGGGACAGGTATGCAATTTTCACCATTATATTTTGCCTTCACTTTTACTTGCATGTGAACTATTGTTATTCTATGCCAAAGTAAAATTAAGCAACCAATATGGAAATTAAATATTTTTAGACAATTGAAGGATAGTGATTCGTATATAGTAACATATTATAAATGTAGATGCGTGTTTTTTGATCTCCATGATTGCTCTATTGTGAGAACCTACAAGCACACAAAGAAAATTTACAATGAGTAGCATCTATCAGGCATTTAAAATTGAACACAAACACAACTTGTTGAATTGCTTGTAAAAAAGTAAAAGAGTAAGAGTCCTAGAGATTTTTCCTGTTATGGAAAGTGATATAGCTTTGACTATGCCAATAAAGATCTAACTTGGAAAATAGCATGTAAAAGGATTCCAACAAAGCAAACAAATGTAAAGGGACTTTGACTATGTGGATAAGATTGAAAGGTTTTTGATAACACAAAATAGGATTTGACTTCGTAGATAGCTCGATAAGGTCTTTGATTGTGTAGAAATGTACTACATCTAGATACAGTAATAAAGCTTTATTTCATATTAGAAAATTAATATAAATGTCATGGTTGCCTTATTGTAATCAAACTCATGAATAATGTTAGTATTAATATATGTCCTCACTTCCCACAATTAGTTGTGTATAATGAATCCAAAGAATTGGAAGAGAGGAGAAGTGATGTAAGCATGACTAAGAATGTAATGTAATAAAAGATAGCATTGTATTCTAGGCATGTGAACACCTAAGTAGGAGGTAATCATTAAGTTACATGTAATAAGGTTGCCTCCAATATAGACAAATGATAGCTATAGAAGCTAGATAAGAATCATGTAAGCACATTAAGAATATAAGAAGTGTCTATAATTAGCATCATGTGTACAAGACAACAAATATGCAACAATCATCAATGATAACATTGCATAAGGCAATCTAACATGTAACAATCAACAATATATGAACATCAAACATATAAAACATAACAATATATGACATCATATAGACAATAAGCATGTCAACAATAGGTGTAAAATAATCAAGTAACTACATAAAATCAAGGTGATGATATGCCCTAAGGTTTCCCCTAGCGAGAAGACAATCATAAATAATAAGTTGTTAAGGACAAATGCTATAAGAATAGCAACATAATCATAGCTTATATAGGGTAATCATGGACAAATTATCAATGGTCCACTAAAGAAAAATGAAGAACAATGAGTAAGACCACTGCAACAACTACAAAATTATGAAAGTTTTTGTAAGGGAAGCAAATTACAACAACTGCAAAATAGATAGAAACAATTTTCTAGGACAATTGCATTAGCATCATCGAAACAAATCATAAAGAGTCAAATCATCAAAGGCATCTCAAACACAAAGGGAATCCATAACACTTTGAAAACAAGCATAATCAATCTTGTTAGCACCGACAACATTGTCGTCACTAACAAGAGCTTCAACAACACTCAACAAAGCCTTATTAGGAGCATCTAGCTCAATATTTGTCAAAGGTGTCACAACTCTTGTATCTAAAGAAACATTTGATGTCTCCTTGGGACTAGTTCAAACAAAGAATTTGCAACACATAATACAAGTTTGTGCACTTTCTTTTGTAAAAAATGAGAAGAATCATGAGTATGTTGACTACATAAAGAACATGGGTGTGAAGCAAAACAAGAAACTGATATATGATCATGATGACTACAATTGGAGCACAAATTTTGATTGAACTAATTTGACATTTGTAGAGGAAGATTCAATGTGACATGTATTCAAAGGCCCTTTAGATACAAATTTGATGGGTTTCAAATACTTTGGAACATAAGGCCCAACAAAATCGTTATAACCAAGATCACATTTTCCTTTGTTTTTGAGACTTTCAGGCTCTCACAATCAGTTTTTCACTTACTTGTTATGTTAAAAGTGCTAGAATAAGGAACACCTTGTTCAACATCCTTCTTTTGTGTTAAGGCATTGGGTGTTTGATCTTGCAACCTATCTATCTCTTGTTGTAGCAAAATATATTGAGCACAAAATTACATAAAAATAGACAAAAATAGCCTCCAACATTTTGTTATTCAATTTGCTTCTTTTAAGTTGTCAATTTCAATGTGTAATGATAAAATGCCATCTTAATACGAAATAGATCCCATATAAGATCAACAAATAAATCCTTACAAACAATTATTTCTTCATATCACGCAAAAAAACACCTTATAATTACAAATCAATCTCGTATCTCCAAAAACAAATTTTCTGAAACTAAATAAATTTGGGCTACAACAAACCACTACCGTCTATCTTCGTTAACGGCTTAACCCTTAAATATGGTCGTACTTCCCTAAAAATCTTTAAATGTACAATGAATCTTCTATATTATTTCACAGGCATTCCTATCTTGAACCTTTCAAAAAAAAAATTGGGTACGCTTTTAGGACAATAATTAGGTATATGGACAACCAAAAAAATTGCTTTTTGCAAAGAATATTAATTGTAGTTCAGATTACAATGGAAAACATTGATAAAAAATGTTGTGAAAACTAGAGTGATCAAAAAATAAATTTCATAAAGAAGGGCATTCATTGAAATCCATGCCTGGTTGTGATAGTTGCACAAGAAGATTGTAAACAAATTTACTAGGACATACCACCTTTCCATCCTACTATCATTCATATTCACATGAAAATAGACGATTTATTGAATATTGGAAGTTTCTGTCATCACCTTATCTTTTGTCATATTGTTGAAGAGATAGACTTGGCCAGAGTGAAATGGCCCCTGCACAATCCTAGATCTGGATGATTTTTGGGAGAGATTACAAGAAGTTATACTAATTGTGTCCAAGAATTCAGATTGGTTTCTTTGAAATAGTGATCCAGCATCAATCCAGAAAATTGGATGGAGAATTTATGAATTTTCAAATCTAATAACCTCTTTTAGTGAAATTCCATAAAAATGCCCGCTTCCATTTCTTCCACATGACCTTTTAATCTATGTTCTGATACCAAATGAAGCTATCAAATTACAAACAATTTTTTCAGGATAATCTGCAAATCATCTAACAATCCAAATATATATATTCAAGAATATAACTGAAATCTACTACTATATGAACAAATAACTAATCAAATAAATTAATATTTATCATCCTCACTTCCGATGCACCCAGAGATCACATTTTCACCTGTACTGTAAGATTACATGTTCAGATTGATTTTGGCAATCCTTAGGAGGTTGGTAAGCATTAATTTTTCTTTTTTTGAGGTGGATTTTCTCAAATTTGGAAAATGATCAGAATAACATAAAATTAGCTTATGGATTTTGTATTTATATTGTGAAGCCAATGGATTCAACTACATTCTCAATCAAGTTCAGCTCATTCTTGTCGTTTTGAACCAACATGCGCAGGTAGGATTTGCAAATTTTACTGATACATGCATAATTTAAACCAGAACATGTCGTCTTTCAATTTTTCATGGAATTTAATAATTCATTATGAATTTTTTATCCTCACTTGATCTAATCACTATTTTTATATTTTTTTATATTGTAGTGTAGGGAGAGATTGAGGTTTGTATGCAGAAATAACCATCAATTACATAATCTTGGAGGACTAGATCTTACACCAACTAATGTTACACTAGTTGATAGAGTTGGTTAAGGGCATTTCCAGGAGATTCCTGCATTTTTCTATATGTGTGCAGTTGACAACCCTAATGGAGAGATGGTTCTCACACATTAACACTTCTCTTTTGCCTCTCCAATAGGGGAGAGGGGTTCATAGTGGAGCACCCTAATTTCGCGCTTCTCAAAATCTTATGTGGAAATTCCAAATCACTCACAATTTTGTACAATAGTTTATTTGGCAACTCACATGCTTCTATATTTCATTTTAGGGCCACATCATCACATATGATGTCACATCAACATGCTTTTTGTTCAGGTTCCAAAAAGGCCCAAAAAAAAGTGAGACCAATAGTGGTGCACTAAGTCATGTTTTATTGGTGTGCTGATATGGCATCACATGATTTGTCAGTTTGTGTACTTTATGGATAAAAAGTGTTTTGTAATTGGATATTAAGGTGCTCCACTATGGGGCCCACTAAGGACTGCTTTTGTCCCCACTATTGGACCCCACTCCACTATGGGCCCCTTTTCCCTAGTTAATAGTGACATTAGAGGGTGTTTGGTGTATATTGAGGTCATGGGTAGGCAAAGTGACAATCAATTTCCACATCACAATAGCCATCAGGTTAGGGCTACATATTTAAGGGAGAAGGTCTAATAGTTGAGAGGGCACTTGACATAATTTAATCAATTAATAGAATACATTCTCATTATTGTTTGAATATTAAAATATCAAAAAATATTTAAGAAAGTGTCAATCATAATTCAATCTAACATGTCATTAATACACAAAAATATGTACAACTACTCATTATCTCATACAAAAGTAGTAGTCAAAATCTAGGTGCACGTGGGACATAAGTCAATCTAATTTATTGCAAATAAAGAATACATACTAAAATATTATGCTATTAAAATAAAAGACTATGTATTTGTCCTCACATTTAATAGTTTGAGTTTATGCAATCTTGCAACTCTTTTGTCCAAACACATAAAATATGATTTTTATATTAAATAAATATTTGTTAAGCTGAAATACACACAATTGTACATCTTCTCATCCTAATCCAAATAGAAAGAAGATGTCATGTATAATGTTTAATCCAAATACACATAACTATCATTCTGTCTCTTCCATGTAATGTATAATTGGTGCTCATTTTGGAGACTTCCACGAACAACTATTAAAATACTTGCAAGATAGAATGAAAATGTGAAGTTGACCATGTGGTGTACATAAATCATATTTATTACACATTTCAAATATTATAGTTAATTATTAACTCCCAAATTTTAAAATAAAGATTTTTTTTTGAATTTTCATATTCATAGCAATGAGAAGTGAGTTTTCCAAGTAAGCTACTATAAAAAATTATGAGTATTTCAGCATCGCCATGTATGATTTTGAGAGGCATGAATTTAGAATGCTCAACTACTAGGTCTTCTCCCCTATTAGTGATCTTAAAAATTACTCGCAATATATTTATTTGTTAGAAAATGATTAGAAAATCAACCCTAGATGCGTTCATGTTTAAAAAATAATGGGATTTAATGTTTCCTTAAAAATCTATTTTCATTGACTCTTGGGAGTATTTAATCATAAAATTAAGAAACATGTCATTGCAAAACAAAGTAGTTTATCTTTTTTTGAGTCTTGGATAGCCTATATATAGGAAGGGTAGTTAATCCCATATGCAATATTTCATTTCTTTGTGTTTTTTGGTCTTTGTTTTAGATATTGGAAAACATTGAAGTAATATTTGTTCTACTTAACACACTTTTGGCTATTGCACTATGGGATCAAACCAATGGAGCCTCCAATGGGATTAGGAAGACCCCTCCAATGGGGTATGTCTTTGCATTGTCAATACCAAAACAAATTGGAACAAAGATTGATGTTGTACTTAATTATTTTAAAATTCAACAAAATTGTGTGATTACAGCTGAATTCTTTCTAGATTTGATTGTGTAAGTTGTTTTTGCATCTCAATGGATTGTGGAGATTTGTTATATTAAAATTGTGTGATTCATTTCAACTCTACACAACTTTCCTATTATACATGGAAACAATTATGAGCTACTCCAAAAGTTTGAAGTTAATTAAAATTGACTTATTCTAGATCAATATTATGCATGGGAGTCAAGTGACTATTTTTTTAAATGATATTTAAAAAAACTAATTGAACATATGTCCATGCTTATCCATCTATTTTATGTGATTCTTTCTTGCATTCAAATAGAATAGCTAGAATCATTTTGTAATGTCCACAATGGATGCTAATGCTAATATTTCTTAAATCCCCACAAATATATACTTTAAATAACATCTTTTGATACCACTATAATGTTCTTGCTATATATAGTTGCAAATAATGGTAAAATATTTTATCTAACTAATTTACCCTAATATAGCACAAACCTATAAATTTATTGCCATATCTACACAATAGTATTCAAACCCTAATATTATAGATTGGATTCACAAAGGTGACACATAGAAACTTTAACATTTATGTAGATCTAATAACTCGTATTCTAAACATTACTTGTATCCATTAAGACCCAAATTTAAGGGTTTGAATTCAAAACTTTATATTTTAGATTTTTTACAAGATTCGGGAAATGACCTGGAATCATTCTTCACATACACACTAATATTAAGTACCCAAAAAATTGGGTTCCCAAGGATGTAAAATCAAATGCAAGCTTTTCATATATTGATAGGTTTGAGATTCATTATAGTACACTATTGTAGCAGCAATAATCATTTAGATAAAAACAACTATAATGAAAATAAGAATCATGGCCATCCAATTATAACAATAAACTACAACTATCCTACTTAATTTGCAACCATTGTACAATCATAGAACAAATTTATATTTCTTAGTTGGGGATTTGCAATAACTCACTACATATCACATAGATAAAATGAATACTACAACTTCCAAAAAAACCATTGTAACCATATAATCTTGATGTCAAAACCTTGATGAGCCACTATAACTAAAAGATAAATCAAAGGTTGTCTTTCTTTAGTGTGTTTGTATAATACTTGATCAAACAAAAATCATTTAAAAGTGCATGAAAGAGCTCCTATTTAACCTATTTCATGCACACTTGGAATTGAGACTAACATCTAGACAAGAATAAACAAAACAATGTAAAAATGATAACAACAAAGTAAACTAACACCAAGAGACAAAGAAAAAAGTAAAAGTCGGTCCAAATGCATTTATGGATAGAGGTTCACTACTAGTAAAATGCTCAAGATATTATACAAATGTTTCCTAGTGAATTTTGGACTTTTTTTTAGCTTAAAGGACATTATTGTCCAAGATCATACTTTCAAGGGGACGACTTGGTCTTGTATAGATGGCCTACAATGAAACTTTGTATCTTCTAGATGGCCTACATGGAAAGGGGGAGAAAATAAATAAAATGGATAACAAAAAAATAAAAGAGGAAAATAAAGAAAGAAAGGAAGTTACAAGGGTTGATGGTCAAGGGAAGGATATAAGAGGCTTAGGAAATGGAAAAGAGGGGTCAAAATTATTAATATATGCAAATCTAAAATTAATATCGTAATACTAGATTACGCATTAAAGATTAAATATGGAAGCTTAAATTGGCAACCATTATAAAGAAACACATAACAACGGGTTCATGTGGAGAAACCATTTTTGGAAAAAACTCCACCATTAAAGAGAGGCTCAAGAATTTATTAATCTTCAAGAATAGAATGCATGTGCAATAATAGATAACTCCCTTCAATTTGGTATCATTATAGCAACACTTGTGTGCCTGTAAAATAACCACATAAAACTACTATCTCATGTGTCCAATTTATAGAAAAATGGGAGGAATATCATAAATGGTTTCCCAAAATAATATACCATCAAACCATGGTAAAATGAAAAATTCCCACAATAAAAGTAGCTCCCAATGAGCCATGAATAGAAAAATTAACCTTCATACTAATAATAAACAACATATTTGACTTGTAACTCCTCCATAATGGATCATATCCAAAGTTAGGAATCCAAATCAACCAACCAACTCATATGCGACCCATAGCGTGCAAGATGCTTCATTACTCAATTCTAGTTCCTAAGTTGATATATTTACTAAAAGTGGCTTTGTAACTACCACTGTTAACTCCACCTCCTTCATGATTATGACTATATCTAATAATATAAGCCAACAAGGAGAATAATGACAAGGACTAACAAGGGAAAGAGACTAAATAATCATAAAAGTATAATAATAGAATTGTAGAGACTATAATTGTTTTTATTATAGAAACCATGAGCACATGGTGTAAGGTCCCCAAAGAGCCACTATAACCATAATTAATAAAACATTAGTGATATAATACATCCCTCAAATTGATTGCATGCATATTGATGAAATCCATTTGAGGGGAGGAGAAAAGTAGTATAAAGCTTAATAAACATGTAATAGGGTAATATATATCATCATGTGAAAATTATAAATAAATATGTCATGTAGGAGTATTGGAAAAGAGACCATGTCATAGGAGTGTAATGATATATCAAATTGTATGTCTCCCAAGAAGAGAAGGAAAGTAGAATAAAGAAGAAGCCCCCAAGTGGGGAAATAGTGATTACCACAAATGTAAAGCATGTGTTACAAGTGTAATGTGATGTGAGGAAAGGTGAACAAGTGTGAATAGAAGAAACATGCAAGATAAAGCATGAGAAAAAGGTCAAAAAATATTGAAAGATAAAAGAATAAAGAGAATGAGGAGCACAAGTGTAGATTCATCAAAAAGGCCAATAACATAAAACCAAAAGAAAAAAGGGCTATGTTTTAGGTCAACATGTGATGAGATTGTTTACCAAGATCTTCATAAATTTTTTGTATTAAAAACAGTTTATCAAAAATTACAAAGACTGCAGCAGCAGTTCACCACACTAAGACTTCAATAGAAAAAGGTTACAATTCATAAGACAGTCATAGTCCAGACTGAGCATTTACCACAAAACACTTAACAGTGTTAAATTCAACCATTACAATGTTCTCCCAATTTGGAAGTTAAAGGCCCCACCACTAAACGAGTTGTTGCTGGGGGAAAATGTTGGATGTTACCACTTGCACTGGTTGTTTCATTCTCCATGCTTCTGGAAACTCAAAACCGGATTATGCTCACTTGAATCCACCTCTTCGAGGACACCAGTCCGAGCTACAAGACCTTCAACCTGTGGGATCAATGGTTGTGGACCACCTTGTCTTTCATGCCCATCAGCAACATTCACTGAACTTTGAAGATCTTCAAAAGCCCTCCTGAAGATATCTGCCCCCTCAAGGTTCAGGCGCCATGAGTGCCTACATCCGACCTCCTCCCTACTGAAAACCGTCAAACCCTCCCTTTTCAGCCTCAAGAACTTCTCCCTAGCATTTTCAATGTGGATTGAGACTTGCGATGAAACAAAAGCTTGTCTGAGTCTTCTTTCCAACTCAGTAAACACCCTCTTAACTCCCATAAACTTATCATTATTTCTCACTTTCCAGATGTGCCAAAGAATCTCGTTAGTAAGCAAACTCCAAAATAGCTTACACTCAACATTCATTTTAATATCACAAAAGAGGATGTCCTGCCATCTAATTTTACCGTCATTGTTCCAGATTTTTAACTTGTGACAAAATAAATTCCAAACCTCTTTTGCATATAAACAGTCAAAATGAATGTTTCTTACAGTCTCAGGCGTCCTGCAAATGTTACATAAATCAATATCCACAAAGTTAGTCTTGAAAGGGATTTTTTGCAATAAGACCAACCATCTAAAACAAGCCTTTTTAGGCTTCATGGTGCTGTGCCAAACCATGGCAAGAATATTTTGCCAGTTTTTAGTATCTAAAGATAAATCCCAGCATTTATTAACATGTTCAAGAACAGAATTATTCAAAGTCAACTCATTATAAATCATTTTATCTTTAATAGACTTCAGAGAGGAGCCATCTTTCCAAACAATAATACTAGAAATATTAAACTCCTCCTCCACTGTCCTGGGAAGGCATGCATCTTTACATGCTTCCAGAATTGTAGAGAAGGTTCTATAGTTAGATTGAGGTAGATCATACCTTTCACGAATGATATCCCAGTTTAAGAGATTCCCACAAGACATGATGTCCGTGAAGGTTTTTATACCTTTCTTGTGCCATTTTTTAGCTGAGCAACCTTGGAGTAGGGCGAGCTTTTTACCATTATGCTCCATATTCCACCGGATGGAGCTATAAGAAAGACACTTCGCACCATTTTTTAGAGTTATGCTATTACTTTTAAGAAAAATATTGTGATTAGTAAGCTCCCACGCCTTCCAAAGGATTTTAAAAACTTCAGACCCAACTAGGACCATTGGGTATTTATTGAGGAGAATGTCACATAGGGGCAGAGATTTCCAGGCTTTAGCCTGCTTAGGAACAACCAAAAGGATGTTATTTCTGACTAATACCTTCCACAGTTCGTTGCCTTCAAGAGACTTCAAAATCCATTTGGCCACAAGAGCAATCCCTTGTAGCCTGAGATCTTTCAGACCAATGCCCCCATCAATTTTGCTAAGGAAGCACCAATCCCACTTTCATAGAATGCCTCCTTCTCTTCCCCTTACCGTCTAACCAAAGGAAGCTTCTGATTCTTTTCTAAATTTCAATAACTTGATAGCTACTGAAAAATCAAACTGAAGAAAAGTACACATTGTACGAAGAGAGAATTATTTGACAGACCTGGATTCTGCCAGCTAAAGAAAGGTATTGCCTATTCCACCCATTAAGCTTCTTCTCAATTTTTTCCTTAACCCAGTTCCACATATCTTTCAAATCAGGGCTCACAGCAAAGGGAATCCCCAGATACCTCACCAACTTTTTAGGTCCACCCCATTGAAAACCATACCTCCCCAGCCAATTAGGAGGTTCATCTTTCCACCCGAGGAAAGTGGATTTAGCCCTGGAAAGCTTAGCACCAGACGCAAGACAAAAGAGATCAAACTTCTTCATTAGGGACTCTAAGTTACTTTTCTCAAGATCCACAAAAATGGATGTATCATTTGCAAACTGAACATTAAGTAGCTCATTCTGGTCCGGAAGGTAGATCCTTCTTATCTTTGGGGAGACTGTATTGTCTCCTAGAAGGTAGTAAAGAGCATCTGAATCAATAATAAACAAAGCTGGAGCCAGAGGGAATCCTTGACGGATTGATCTCTCAAGCGATTTTCTCAGTTAAAACCCCATTCACATCAATCTGAGTAGTAGCATCTCTCAACAGGGAATCCACCATGTTACAGAATTTGGGTGGGAAGCCAAAGGCCTGCAGCACCGTTCTAAGGAACACCCACTCCACCCTATCATAAGATTTTTTGAAGTCCAGGAGAAGCATTGTTGAGTTCTGATTGGAAATTTTGGCCTACTCAAGTGCTTCCCAGCTTCTGATGAGGTTTTCCAAAATATACCTGCCTTTTATGAAACCAGTTTGAGTGTTATTAATAAATTTAGGCAGAATATTGACTAATCTTGCCGCAATCACTTTAGCCAGAATTTTATAAGAGACGTTAAGCAAGGTTATGGGCCTCTATTTTTTCACCATTGTCTTGTCACCCCCTTTTTGGAGTAACTTGATGATACCTTTGTTAATCTCCTCACCAAGAGAACCTCTTTCTAAAGCCTCCTTGTAAACATCCAACAAATCCTCACACCCCCAATCAGAGAATTCCTTATAGAATTCCATCGGTAAACCATCCCAGCCCGCTGATTTATCATTGTTCATAGAGGAAACGGCAATGAGAATTTCATCTTTTGTAATCTCACTTTCTAGCTTCTCACAATCACCATCTTCAATCAATTTCGGGATGAGTCCTTTGATTAAGGCTCTGGCCCTCTTGCCTTGATCCCCGCCACTTTCTGATTTGAAGAGCTCTTTGAAGGAGTGAAATTGATCCAAAACCTCCTCCTGGGTGGAGCACAGCTGCTCCCCATCCCAAATCTGCCTCACCTGCTCTTTCACTTTCTTCTCTCTTAAATAATTGAAGAAAAACTTAGACCCCTTATCCCCACAACTTAGCTAATTAAGCTTAGCTCTCACTTTATGTCCCTGTATCTTACGGGCTTGAATCTGCCTAAGGTTGTCTTTAGCCAAGACTAACCTTTCCCAAAGAGTCTCATCCCTGGGATTGGTTTGTAACTGAATCTCAACCTCAAGTAGGTGATCCTGAAGATCAACCTCCTTTTCCCTGCTATCTAACGCCTGCTTTTTCCCTATAATTTGGAAGAGGGCCCGCCACCCCTTAACATTAGCATTCCATCTTTCAATGGTTGAGGCACCCCTTAACATCCACTTGTTAACTTCCCTTAGGGATGCAATAACATCTTTGCAGTCAATTTCTTTCAGCAACTGTGCATTTAGCATGAAACAACTCTTCTTTTTCTCTCCCATAGAGGGGTTAAAGTTGCAGATGATGTTTGCAATGATTGGGTGATGGTTGAAAAGCATGTAGGGGTACACCTGCACCCTGACACCATTATCATCTGGGCAAAAGCTGAAAACATCTTTGTTAGTGTAAAATTTGTCTAACCTGTAGTAAATTTTGCCCTCCCCTTTCTGAGCATTGGACCATGAGTACCAAACACCCTTACAATGCCTTTTACCACCTTCCATAGGGTCAGAAAGCCTTAATTTTTTTTAAAATCTCAACCAAAAGTTCCTTTCGTTTATCTTCCACACAAAATATGCCCCTCCCCACTTGTCCTCTTTTTGGTCAACCATATTGAAATCCCCACCCACAATCCAGGGGATGTTCTCCAAACTAGACATCCATTGCCATAGGCTACATCTCTCCCTATGCCCATTAGGTGCATACACAGAGCAGATGCCAAACAGAACACCTTTCCAGACAAGCTTGACCCAAACCACCCTATTGCAGGGTGAGGTCCCAAAATCAGTAGTATGTTGAGCCCAATGATTAGACACCAGGATGGCCGCCCCTCCCCTTCCTTTTTCGTGGGCTGTGGAGAAATCTTGGGAACAATTCCAAACAAATTTGAGATTTGTTTCCAAACTGAACCCAATTGCTTTAGTTTCTTGGAGAAACACAAAATCTTTCCTTTTCTCAAGGTTTAGAAACCTATGAACTATATACTTTCTGTCAGGTGACTCTAGCCCCCTGACATTCCATGAAATGCAGTTAAGATTCATTTTTTGTAGTCATGGTACGATCTCCTTGGTCACCTTTGAATAGCTCAAAACATTTGGGTAGTTTTTCCTCAGTCTCAAGTTTTTTTAACACTGAAGACTAGAGAACTGTGCTGACCTTCTTCCTTTTGGTCTTAGCTAGCCCCAATTTTTTGGCTCCCCCACTGATGAGGTTGTTCTTCCTTGGTCTTCCTGGACCTTGTTGGTGCTTCACAACCCAGACCTCAATCCCCTCAGCTTCACCCTCCTCAGACTTACACCCTTTTTCACTTGGGAGCTCTTCTTTAAATAGACTTTCCTTCATCAATTCATTGGTAGTTTCCTTACTGTTCTCAAGGTGAGCTAGGTTAACTTCAATGTCTCTTTCATTTAAATAGTTAATACCAGATTCAAAGTCTCTAAGGGTCAGGTCAAGGCAAATAAGCTGCTCACGATTGGTGAGAGAATCCTCAACAGGTGAGCCCTTAATTTGTATAAAAGGAGGTGACTCATCAGTCGTGATGGCCTGTATTTTTTATTTACAAGTGTTATCCATTTTATAACAGTCTTTAGGCGTTTTAAGACTTGGAGCTAAGCCATTCTCATGAGCCGCAGCTAGTGTTTCAGTTCCAATCACCATTGCTTGCCTTTCGGCATCACATTGTGAGGAATCTTCTTCGCTCGCAAGAAGCTTATTGGCCTGGACCTCATCCTTAGTGGCATTGAAAATTTTGACAGAACTCTAATTAGTTTCTATGTTTATTTTAGGGAGGGGACTTTGAGACACGTTAGCAGAATCATACCTCTTAGCAAGGTTAGCTTCAATCCTTTTCCTGATACCCCTCATAGCTAGCTGTTGAGCATTGAGTTTTTCAACAATATCCAGGTTCTTGGCAATGTACTTGACAATGGATAGAGATTCCAAGTCACCAACAGCACCGTCATCATAGTCCGTCGAGAGGGCAGCGAAAGAATTATGAATTGGAGTACACATCTCTTGGTCTTTTTAAGGAGAGAAAGAATTTGTTTCCACACCCAAACTGGGAAACCCAGTTTCAACAGGGCATTCACCATTACCCACTGAAAGCAACAGGTACGAAGGAGGCACAGGTGACAAGGAATTCTCCCCACCCAAATCTGCAAGGCCTTGGGCTCCTCCCTTGGAGACTTACTGAACACTGGCTGGTTTTCAGCCGAACTAGGAGAGGTCGAAGGTGAAGGCACAGGGGGACTACTCCCCTTGTCATTGCAACCTTTAATTTTAATCATTGGGCAGTTTTTCCTTAAGTGGCCTTCTTTACGGCAAAGGAAGCAAGCAGATAACCCCCCCAAAACTTCAAGAGGGCAGACAAACAAGGATTGATCCTCTTTGATAACAATGTTTTCAGGAATAACAACTCCTGCGTTCAGGGACATAAGAGCCCTCGCATTAAGATGAGGAAGGGTTGTTTTTGCCTCTTCAATACACACTACAGAACCGATAGGAGCCAGGATTTGGGGTAAAATCTTCCAAAATTTCAGCTCGAGGTTCTTTTGAACTATCTACCTAGGAGTGGAGAGGGAAAGCACCTCATCAGCAATGGCGACTGGAGCCCAGGGGAGTGCCCTAAACGCACACCCACCAAGGTTCCAAAAAGGCTTCTCCATAACCTTTTTTTGCATTGTATTATTCACAAAGAAAATTACAAAAAGGCCACGCTGGATCATTATATAGAACTTAATGACAATACTAAATTTATTTGCTCAAGTTTTAACAATCCAATTATCAAAGAATCTTCTCGCTGGGACTTTGTTAGGGTCCATGGCAGCAAAAAATATTGCAGTGTCTTTTAGTCTACACCTTTCATTGTAAATTATAGATTTAAGTTCTAGGTTCAGAGAAATGACAATGTTATTGGGAGTAATCGAGGGATGCTTACCTTCTTGCCCTCCAAACTCACTTGCAACTTCAACATTAAAGTTGGCCTCTACAAGAACCATCTCTCCACTATCGGCTAGCGCATCTTTGAAGGATCTCTGGGAAAAACCTTTTTGCATTTGTCGAACCCTCAGCACTACCGCCAATTGAATCGGGCCATGGGTCCCCTGAACCTCCCTCCATGACTAGAGGGAGGAACAAAGATCAAGAACCACCCAGCACCAAGCAACGACCGGTCCCTAGGGTAGAAAAATACATGGTGAAACAACAACACAGGCTAACAAGAAAAAATGAAAATAGGAGAAAAAAGGGCACTTTACCACCAAGCAAACCTGCATGGGGGAGCACAACGTCTCCCCCACAGAAGACCACCACATCCGTCAATGTACGATGCCAACCAGCCTTCCTATGCTTTCGCTTAGAAACCTATGTCCAAGTTCTCATTCTCATTATTCTTAGATCTTCATAACTTTGCATCATCCCATGTATAAAATAAGGATAATTTCTCCCTTCTATACATACTTTTTACTGTAATGTAACATACAAGGAATGAATTGGCATTTCTCTATCCAAGGGCAACCAAGTAAAACATGAAAATTATTTGAAGTGGGAATGATATGACATAAAGTACAAACCTCTTTCATACCAATAATTAAATCCATAATGATGCAACCCATAGCCCCAAATATTAATTTTTTGTGATCTTAAGGGATACTCCTAAATATGCATTTTTTGCTTAAAAAATAATTAAATAAAAACTATTTTATGCATATATTAAACTAACAAGTGAGATCAATAAGAACACCATAAACTATTTTTAAAGCAACATGAGCTTTCACATATAAAGGACCACAATACCCACTATATGGAATATCATCATGTGCAAATATGATATCAATTATAGAATGATATATGGAAACATTAGTGTAGAGTCCAAATTAATGTATTGTAAACTTGGTAGAACCTACACAATTCAAAGGTTTAACTGACTAAGCAGTCCAATCAACATTGCTTAAGACTACATTTAAATTGTCAACCCAAGGTTTGTAAGCTTGTGATGGTGCATCATTATATATGCCTTCAAAGACTCAAAACTACTTAAGCTACCCTATTTAAGTTATTCTACTTGTTGGAAACTCACACAATTACAAAATAGCAAAGGACATAACCAAAACTAGTGGTTATGTGTACCTACAGCTTAGATTGTAACTGAACTATTGCTAATGAAATGATGTTGTAACAACTCAAAACTGATAAAAACTAATGACTTAGCTAAATTAAACTCTAGAATACTACTAGTTAACCATTGCATGCATATTCATAAGTATTCATTAACAATAAGCAAGATAGGAGATTCTAGTTAACTTGCGTAAAGTTCATGAGATAATGATAAATGAAAAACAACTATTAAATAGAAATGATCAATTGAAAAGAAGTGAGGAATAGTACCTTGAGTGGTCTACTCAAGTAGTTGTTCTCACTTTAACTGAACCCAAATCTAACTAATCAGATTCTACACATCCCATGAGATTAACTCCATTCATTGCATAACATGAAAGATTACAAAAGATCTTTTCATGAATTGCACTCAATCATTCTGAATATTCTTCATATCTTGAAACTGAAAGTAATTGGTAACATAAAACTGAAAAACCAACTAACTTATCTATGGATTCAACCGATAGCTATATTCAAGCTTGAGGGAATCTTATTCAAAGCAGCAACTTAACTGAAATCATTAACTCCACTCCCAAATATTTAGAGCGTAGAGTTAAGACTAATTTATTTAGCCTATAACTGGAAAGGAAAAAGAATCTTAATAGGACTAAAACTCTGTCAAAACATAATTGCATGTAAACATACAAACACTTGTCAAAATCCCATAATTGAAGGAGACCTCTTCTTCAAAATTTATTAATTGGTTATAATAACACACGTTCAACCTTCATCAATTGCCTTTAATCAGCAATCATCACATTCAGTCTAATCTAGAACTCCCCTATTTTACTATCCCAAACTCCTTTTGTTGCGGGTTCATCCTGTAACTATTGTGCACCACAGTTCCTCATTGGCTACAAACAAGTTAATTTTGCAAAGCATGTACACAAAGATAACTGTCATAATAAATAAAAACATAGCATTCCATCAACATTCCATACATATCTTCATATAAACCATACATTACTAGTATATTATAACCATAATTCCATCATTATATTTTAGGTTCAAGTCTGCATAATAGATATGAAAGGATAGTATAATATAGGAGCACTATCTAGAAAGTGTATCTAAAAGTGTCTCAAAACATGTATGAAAACAATAAAAAATGAACTATTATATGGACCTATCATCTCCCCCCAACTATCCTTTTGCTTGTCCCCAAGCAAAACACTAGGGATACTGATTGTACTACAAAGTAATCTGTCTCAGGTCCATAACTATATGTTACCTAAATCTATTTCAAATAGAAACCTTAATATGTTGCAAACTGGCTCATTATGATAACTCCTGCTTTCTCACATTCATCACCTTTCTCCCCAGTCTAATGTGGAACTGGATAGAGGAGAATAGGTGGATGGAAGGTGAGTGGTACCCAGTAAAATCCTTTGTTGACACCAATTGCTATATATTTGTGTACCCTTTAAAGCATAGGAGTGAAATTATACACAAAATGTGGTTTTTTCCTCTGTAATTTGGGTGTTAAACTATTCCATCTATTTTGTACATGCTTGTAGCACTGTTGTCTAATACCCACAACTAACATTTGCATTCTTTCATAATATTCCTTTATGAGTTTCATGATTTTCTTTCCCACACCCATATGTTTAATAAGTTTCATCCATTCTTCAATGACTACAGCAGGGTCTTTAGCCTCTTTTCTTATGGGAAGTGCAATGGATTTCTCTTTCTCCTCACACTCTTCCATGATCCCACCCCTAAGTTGCTCATTCCTATAGTAGGAGGCAAGTGCTCTGATTTGAAGATCTCCCACAAAAATTAAAGGGTTCCATTATGTCTCATCAGGTATTACATAGTTGTGTAAATAAAACTCACACAACTAATCTTGTTCTTCAGGTGTGGAAGCAGCAAACATTTCAAGAAACTCAGAAGTTCTACTCATACCAACAAAATTTTTTCTAATTAATCTACTAAATTGATAGCATAGAAACCTCTCCTGTAAAAATAATGCATATGTTCTAGGTGGAGGTCTACATCTAACAATTTTTGTAGCTTTGTTTGCTATTTCTTCCAGCCCTACTGTTGTTCTGTTCAACTCCATGTCTCTTTTTTCTAGTTCCCTTACATATTCTTCCTTTTATTTCTTCCATTTCTCCTTTTCCTGTGCAAGCTCATTAGTCACTTTCAACAATTGGTAGCCAAGTGAGAAGGTTGTGTGGTAATCAGGAGTTTTGATAGGAGGGGGCTTCTCATCTAGCATTACTAGTTCTTTGTCCCTTGTCTTGGTGATGGCTAACTATTCCAGCAAATCTAACTTAGTGTCATGGCCATACAACTGTAGTTTCTCCTCCATCTCTTGCATTTTTGCTCCTCTTTCCTTATCCTTTTGTTCATAATTTTGCACTAACTCCTCTAAGTGTTTAATCCTACCCAATGCCTCTTGGAGTTCTTTCCTTACATCTCTTTCTTCTATGAAAACCTCCTCTATATATTCAAATTTCTCATTACCCTCTTCATAATCTCCATGAGCGGGACTATGTAGGGTTTATATCCATAATTTCTTGGCAGTAAATATATCTTCCAATTCTGAATCGGAAGTTGTTAGTACATATCTTTTCCTTTTTGTTGGTGTATTCACATTTCCAGGGGTATCCCCTTTTACATCAAAGTTTTTTTCTACAATCAGGAAATCTTCTTGTTGTTTTTCCTTGCTCTTCTCTTCTTCCTATGGCTCTTCTATATTTTCCTTCATGGCACCTTGTTTCCTTAATCTGCCAGAGCGTCTAGGTGTGAGTATTTCTTTCTCAATTTTCTTTTTTTCCTTTTAAATACTCTTATTTTGCCTTGAAACATCCTCCTTATTTTTCTTTGGGACATTCTCTCTCTTCTTTTGAGTATCCCTCTTTTTCTTTGGAGTACCCTTCCTTTCTTTTGGTTTAGAGGGTGTAGAGAAAGTAGATGCACTGCCTCTCTAAATCTTAGATTTATGTGATCTTGAAGAAGATGGTAATTCCCCAATTATAGGTGGCCTAGATTCTGGTTCTTTAGGTTCCTCATGCTCATATTGGCTATGGACAGGTGAAGCCAAAGGTGAGACATGAGGGTCTTCCTCTACAAGTTCATTTTGGGGTTTTGTATCCTCAATTATTACGGGTGCATCCAACAAATTGTTAACATATGTGCATTCCTTGAAGTCCTCCCACTTCACTTGTGGGTGTTGAATCCTTAAACTCCTCATTATTATTAAGGTAATTAAATAGTGATAAGATAGAGAGGTATCACTTTGTTTTCTTTGGTATTCTGAGGCCATCTGTTTCAAAAAATTGTACAAAATTTTTGGTACATTCACTAACATATTATGCTTGAGGTGACTGAGTAATTTGAAATGAACTGTATATAAAAGGTTTTTCCTACCATCATAGGTGATGTATCTGACAATGTAAGAGGCACAATTTTCCCATAACCAGAGGATGGAAAGTCTCTTTGTACCTTGTGATGAGGATTCTAATTCCTCTCTTCATATACATAATTCTTCCCTGACTACAACTGCATTGGCTTGTGCTGGAAATTTCGCCCCTATTCTTGGTAACCCACTGACCTATGCAATGGAAGTCTCGGATGCATCTATTGAAATTCCTTTTACCACAGCCTCATCATATTCAAGAGTAGATGCAAACCTTCTTGTCATGTCATCACTAAATTTTATTAACTTCAAAAATTAGTTGAGTCATCCAACCCTGGTAAAAATGGGTAAAATTGTTGCATACTCCAAAATTTGTTGGTGAGTTGTTGGCTCCCTTCTTATGACATCACCTCCCATTTTGGCTTACTTCTCCATTCAATGCACTCAATCCTACTTTGAAATTTAACTCAATCTTTCCTACCACCTTCAAAACCCTTCACTTCCCTTCTATTATTTCGTATATCTTTACTGGCATACCATATTGCAAATTTCCCTTCTCAGTACCAACTTAATTCGAGCTCATGAATAGGTTCTAAGTTTGACTCCTAACTTTGGTTTAAACTTAAGCTCAAGTTCTCAGGGTGTAAAATTTAGCAATTTGGAAAAATGAGATATAATTTAGAAGGTTTTCCATGATGTTTCTATCCATTGATTTTTAATTTAGGTGGTAGATTTTGAAAAGACTAACTAGGTTGTACCCTCCCCCCAACTTAATTGGTGAAGTGACCTCACTTCACGTTTATGATTTGGAGGTGGTTTAAATATGAAATGATGGTAATTAGTGATAGAATAGCCATCACTGGTGCCAGCTTGGTGGTCAAGAGTAGTGGTCGGTGGTATGGTACCAACCACTCCCCAAACAATATAATTTTTATTTTATTTTTAATTTTTTACAATTTTTTTTTATAATTTTTTTTAAAGAAAAATTTCTTATATATATTTTTTAAAAAAAGAAAACCCAAAATAAATCATTTTGTTGCATCAATTTTTTAACAGAAATTTATTTTATTTTTATTTTTTTAAAAATATAAACATATGTATATATATATATATATATATATATATATATATATATATATATATATATTTGCCCATAAAATATAAAGTAAATAATATGAACATCAATCTGGTTTTTTATCCAGACACAAAATAAATCTGGGCATACAAGTTTAATCTCCATAATAAATTGGTTTTCATTTCTAATCAAGAATTTCACAACTAGATTTGTTGAAGAAATTTTCATAAGGTTTCTCAATAGATTTCAACAGAAGATTTAAAAGTTTGACACAAACAAATTTTCAACAATATAACCTTCTTTCAAAACATAGATATTAATTTTGAGTATGGCAGACATGATTTTCATTTCTCTTATAGAACTATCAAAAACAAAAGAATTAATGAATCGAAAGAACCTAGAGTCCTTCATTTGATGTCGAATCCAAACACGGCAGCCCTTCTTCCTCTTTTGAAAATAGACTTACTCTGCAATTCCTTCTCCAATTCCTTCTTTCAGCTAACTTCTGGATCAATATTATATGTTTCCTTATAAAAAAAACAAATTTAATAGAGAAGCACACACATATATTTTCTTCAACCCTTCTTACTTCTTCTTTCCCATACAAAACCAAAAAACCATTCTTGTGTGTCCAGAAACTTCTTCCTCTCACAATAAAATAAAGAAAAATAAATACAGCTCTCCTTTTTTTTCAAAAATCCACAACATGCATTGGTTCCTTTTTCTTGCTTTAAAATGTCACACTTATCTCACAAATTTAATTAAAAATTCATTATTTTCACATTTATCCTCACATGATATTATCATTAGATTTTATAATATTAATATTTTGAAAAAGATAATTTACAATTATCATAAAACATTATTTATTTAAATTAATTAATTGAATAAATTTTAATTTACAATATTTAAATCCAACATTATCTTAATTACAATTACCTACAATTAATCATATCAACAAAATAACATTAATTAATCCCATATAAAATAAAGATAAATTAAATAACAACTATCTACAAATAAAATAAATAATCAACAACAAACAATATTGAAACAAGGAAAAGGTCAAAACCATGACATCGAAAGACTCACAACGAGGTGACAGACTTGGGACAGGGACACTTCCTTATCAACATCATACCCGTTGGGTTTATGAAATACGCTCAGACCTATTAAACAGGTGGAGTCGATGTCCTATACCTGCATCCTGCATAGAAACAAACGTCAAGTAGCATGTAAATCTTCATTGCAAACACACCGTGGTAAGTAATCGCATGGTAGCAGGGCACTCACAAGCGAGTGATGCCACTTCGTCCTTTCACCAAGACTCACTAGCAAACACATCAGAAACCATAGCAGTATAGAATCACATCATCACCATATATAATTAAAGAAAACCATAGCATAACCCAATAATGTAATCACCACATAATGTATCATCAAACATCATAAGTAATGTCAAGTGTAGCAAACCAACCAAACTATGAATCCACACACAACCAACTCGGTGAACTAATCACCATCACAAACCAAGTACAAAACCAACACATAAGAGTATCAACAACACGGGGGGTATTACATCCATGGAGCAATCCCAATAACAACCCCGCCTTTTCCATCAATGTGTGAAGTAAACAAAAACATGACATCATCCCAAACCTTACTTTAAGCAACTTCAAGCTTAATTCCTCCAATTTTAACTTCTTGAAGGAAAAATACATCTGGTCTCCATTCATAATAGCCTCTTTGACTTTATATTTTTGAGGAGGGAGGGAAATCCCTCTCACGTTCCAAGAGAGGATCCTATAATTCATGATGAAGGGAAGATTCATCTTCCTAAGTCAGCACACTAAACTTATTATCAAGATTCAATTATGTATTATTCGGCTCACAGTCTTGGGTGGTGGATGAAGGAGATTTGGAATGATGACAGAGATGGGGGAGGAAAAGGTGGTATCATGAGGACGTGGTGGAGGAGAAGAATTACGTGGAGAGGAGGTAGGATCTTGAGTAGGGACATTAGGAGAAGAGGAGGTTGAATGTGAATGATTGCGAGATAAAGAGCGAGGGATAAAGGAGGATGGCTCTTTCCTCTCCCTAACCATTCTCCAACTATTTGACATAATAGCATCTTTGAAGGATGAGTATGAATCTTCTTGCTTAGTAGAAGGACTACTGACATTGGAGGTTGAAGAATTTTTAGTGAAAAATGATGGACAAGGAGAGTGTTGTGGGACAAGAGGAGAATGACTAAGAGAGGACAAATGATCACTTGATAGAATAGTACCCAATGATGGTTGGAAAAATTTGTTCCTTCTTATAGGACACTCACGAATCAAATGACCTTCCTTACAGAAATAAAATCATGTGTTTGGCTTATTTAAGTATACAATTGGCTGAATCAATTTGAACCTAGGACTTGTCAGTTTAATGTTTTCTGGCAGAGGTTTGTTTAAGTCTACTTCCACACAGGCCCTAGGGTGAACCCTTAGGCTTGAAAATTTATTAGTTATTTTTACACTAGATTACTCTTCTCAATTGAGCAACAATGTCCTTCAAGAAGGGTCTAAAAGCTAGGTTAAGATAAGGCAACTCAACCCACATGAGATAGTGTGAATGAGATGGCCCTTCAAGGTGGAACTGAAAATTTCAAGCTTGTAGATAACATATTTGTCCATGTATAACCCAGGTGCCATATTGCAAAACTACTTGAGCATGGTCACCTGACTTAAACATATAAGAGACGTACCCTTTTCCAAGACCTCTTAAGGCTTCTATTTCCCATCCCCAATTTTCCCAGTTCATTTTTTCCCATTTATAAAATTCAACTTTAGCAGGAATACCTCTAAAAAAAAAATAACAGTTCTATGTTGACATTCTATAGTTACATCAATAACATCATTAGGGAGTTGTATTTCTAGGGTTTTACTTGAATGTTCTTCTAGCATGGCTTCATTTTCTTCTTTTTTCGAAATGGAAGGGATTTTCTCCAAAATCACAACTTGGGGGTTTGTATCTTCAACCTGATTGGTCTCCTTAGCTTCAAGCATGGATCCCTCTCTTTTCTTCAACAATGCCTCTCCAACCATTCAAGTCGCATATTTTAACCGCATCAAGGCAAGAAGTGGTTAAGAACACCAAAAAAATGTGACTAGATAACCATCTATGCCCCTATTAAGAAAAAAAAAAGCCTTTGAAATAATTTTGGCTGAGATAGAAAAGAGTAGCCACTAAAAATTGCAAGGTATTTAGCTTTAGAAGTAGGGTTTTCACAAGCAAACCGTACTTCTCTCCAGAAGGTACTACCTCCAACTACAACATAGTAGAGAAGAAAAAATGAGCAACAACAAAAAAACTCCCACAAAAGCATCTGCTAGGAAAACTCCCAAAAGAAGGAAAATGGCATATGGAAAGCTAAAAACCACAGTGAAAAGTTAGGGAAAACCAGAAAACTATGTTAGGGTTCATGAGTTCCAAAAAGCTTGGCTCTTCGCCTCTCAAATAAAATCCATCTATAGTCTTGTCCCAAAAAAAAAAAATTTAGAGTTGAAAAATAACTATCACTTATCACCATTACTGGTCATATGCACAAACAAAGAGTTCACACACATTACTTTGCAATTTAAAATTTCAACCATTGATCGTCAAGTGGCACGAGTTGAATCAATGATTCTTGTGAGGTCAAAATATTTGAAAATCATCAATTGGGCCCCCCTCAAACGTTAAAGAACTATCCATCAAATGCTACACAACCATATATCACTTTCCTGCAATCCCATGAGCTTGCTCCCTCATGGCCTTTGTGAGTCTGCGAGACAAAGAAACATTGTAGGGAAAGGCCAATTGGAGATGACTAGGCAACATGAACCAATGAAAAAATAAAAAAATTGAAAATCTAGACACACATCTCTCTTCGACGTGCTCGCAAGGTCCAACCCATGGTAAAAATAAGAGCTTGCGAGGATAGAAAGGCATGCAGGGTCAATAATAACTTGACATGTGGCACCAACTAGGACCTAGGTGGGGCCACTGGCCATGTGCAAGGGAAAGCTAACTTAAGTAGCAAATTATGCACATGTTTAAAAGTATTTTTAAAAGTTATTAAGGAACGAGGTTGGTAACACAAAGGCTTAAGTCGATAATTAGGAAATGGAGGGATAGTCACCGAACAATGGAAAGGACATAAAACTAGCAATCACACATTGGTGTGCAATGGGTACACCAAAGAGGTGTGAAAGTTAAATTAGGGAATTTTTCAGTCTATTTTTTGTATCAATTGGTAGGCCATTTAGTAAATGACGTGTTTTGTGCAATAAAAGTCACAATGGAGAAGTGATAGATTGAAGTGATCTCAACACAATTAAAAAAAACTTTGAATTAGGAATATATTAATTAATTTAGAGATATAAGGATATCAATATTGATATATTTTTTATAATTATTCTTAATTAGACTATATACTAATGTAATGATAGTATCACACCTCTTATATTATATTATTAATATAATATATATATATATATATATATATATAATTAATTAATTAATTAATATATAGATATATATACATACCCATTATATATTAATATTTCTCTATATGCTATAATAAATAACTATAATTATGTCTATAACTATTAGATTATATATATATTATAAATTATTAATAGTAGGTATCATTTATGTATAATATTTTAATTATTTTAAATATTTTAATAAGTATTTATAATTATAAAGATATATATAAAATATATCTACATTATATATTAATTATATAGTTTATAGGATTTGCCTATAATTATTTATTATTTATTTTAAGAAGTACATAATTATTTATTATTTGTTTATTTATAATTATATTAATAAAAAATATATAATTCTTGACGGTATTCATACGCATAGTTGAAATGTGGAGAGAGCAAAGTTGGGTAGAATGACAAACAATTTCTATACCCATCTTATTCACTTCATTGCAAGTGCTAGGATGAGGAAAACCCATGAAAGCAATTAAAAACTAAATGAATTGATTTTCTTATTTATGGCCTTAAAATAATGTTTCTTATTTTACGACCTTAAAACACTGTTTGGTTGACATAGTGTTTATTTACAAATGTTTGGTTGAGGGATTTGAATTTAATTCAGGCTGTGTGGAACTTTTAGAATGTTGCTTTGTCAAAACATGATCCTCACGACTTGGCATATGAACCTCAAGCAATGGAGTGGCACGGGCAAGTGATGAGACATGATTTGTTTGTTGTGTAGGATTCATGTTTGCTATATGTGTGTGGGAAGGGCTATGAAGAAACTGGGAGGAATTTTGCACATTGAAGTCATAATATCATTGGGGGAAGCATATGAAGGCCATGTTTTAAGAGAATGATGAACATTTCTAGTGCCAATTACCTCTTCACTGAATTCAAATCTCATAGGATTGTGTAAAAATGAGGTAGTCGAGGGAGGAATTTCTCCCACAATTCTGCATATAGTAGGTAGTTGTATGCTTTAGTGGTAATATTGTTTTTGTTTAAGGTGAGGATATAAAATTTTCCTATATTTTTTAACTTGATGTTAAAGTTTTCAAACCATAACGAATGGCAGGTAGAACAATTAAAATTCAATATTTATCAAAGCAAGGGTCATTTGTGATGTACGCTACCGTGTGATGAGGAGTATCAACGACATGGAGAGTACGAGAGTATGCAGACAACATGTGAATGCAACAAATAGAAAGTACCAGATGCATTTGAGAGAGGCATATTCAACACGTCATGCAAAAATTGGCAAGCAAAATATTGGCAATAGGAGGAACGGTCATGATCTTTCAAACTGCCTAGCTTCCCTTCTCTAAAAGTCTACGTCGTCCATGGAGAAAATGAGCTCGTGAAGCTCAAATAGATAACGCCTTCGGCATAAATATGACTTAAAGGACCTCGACGGGGAAAAACGATCAACAAAAAATTATAACACAAAACAATTGATCCTTAAAAAATTAGAAGTGAAGGCTTAAGGTTTTAAACAAAGACAAGAAAACCTTCTTAGACATGGGCATAAAACCAAAAAAAAGAGCAAGTTCTACCAACTTCTTTATTGTGTTCTTCATTCTGACCTTTGTTACAACCATGTTGATTTACAAGTGTGTCACATATCATATCTCTATTGCTTTGTCCTTATGCTTTGCTATCCACAACATTTCAATTAATAGCATAGAGATTTTTTATTTGGTTGAGTACATGGGCCATGTCTAATGGAATGTACTTGGAAAAAAATTAAGCTACATACCTTGCTTTTCCTTCCCATTTTAGTTGTCATAGATGCTTTTATGGATTGGATCCTTCTAACATTTGGATTTGTGTTTTCCTATCTAAAATCCTAATATTTTGGTCTTCATTTTCAATAGCCTCTTTATCATAGAAATTTTTTTCCTTCTACTTTTCCTTGATGAAAATGCTTTTATCATTTCCCACCATAGGACCTCCCATTTGAGTTGATTTTCAACTACATTGAGGTTGTGGATAATGGTGCAAAAGAGCACATAGCCCTCGTATCATTTCTTGAAGTCTTTCAATTTGCATAGGTGTGAGCAAGTTGTCCTGATAAGATATGAAAAATACTTAGTTCTCCATATTGTTCTTGCAAGTCCGTCTCTCGGGAGGGCGATGACTTGTTTCAGGTCTTCATTTCTTGTTGTGAAGGCAATGCATATCACATCTCCCACCAAACCAAAAGTGGGGTTTGTTCTCATCTTTGAGATGGCACTGGTAGCCTTTGATATGAGTCACGACACAACATATTTATTTATTGCAATGACTTCCCGCCTTGTATCGCTCATGGTTCAAACAATATTATACAAAAATAGTTTCAACAGTGATATGTCGTGAACATGAGCATGTTGTAGATGCTTGTTTCCAATAGTTTCCTTGATAGAATTATCTTCTTGGTTTGATGATATGATAAATATTCATCAAAATTGGGCCGTTAGGGATCCCAACCTGTAATCACATTTACAACAAGGAAAATCTAGTCTCTCCACCATTGCTGAGGATTACCTCGGCGTTACATGAATTAAAATATGAGATTATGCTTAGATCTAAGAGGCTCTGCAATCTCTCTAACTTCCGAATCGAGCTAGAAACACTAGCAAGATTAGTCCTTTGAGGCCAAACCTTGTAAAATGTTTGTCCTTCATATCTCTTGCTGAGATAATTGAAGTAAATTTATATGCAATTATTGCAACTACTAAATTTTGCTCCACAATGATAAGGAATACTTATTCCACTAATGCACTTTATTATTGTTAGTGAAAATTTAGAATAATTTGATATCTGCTAAAACTGTCAAGAGATTGATTTTGCAAAAAACACCACATTTACAACCATATTCCATGGGATTGGTGAGCCAAGGGCAAGATATTCAAGTAAGTAGATAATTACAATTATCTTATTCCACCAAGGCTTTAGGAGGTACAATAATATATGATTTGGCACCTCTAGATATGTGTGATGTTTTATAGGGAAAACCTACATGTACAAGCTCCATGACATCTAAGAGTAGATATAACTCACAAATTCCATTTTTAAGTTGGGTGAATGGAAGAATAAAAAACAAAAGGTAAGTAATGTAAAAGATAATGCCATTGATCAAAGAAAATAATGTTAAATGTGTGATGATCAAAGTAGAACATTTATATTGCTAATGATCTACTTGAGGAAGCAAGATCAATTAAAACATCTAATCATGCCACAACGACCACTCTGACTACCCAACAAAAGTAGATGGATAAAAAACTATTAAGGTATCAAGATGTATTCACCTCACCAATGAGGTCACCTCTACGTTTTCAAGTAAAGAACTCAATGAACCTCATTCTTGGAGCGTCATTACCAAATGAGCCATTGTCATGCAAATGATGAGTCTTAAAGAATGATGAAATCAAGTGATATTTAGGAATTGATTCAAAAGGGGCACATTTGACCAAGTGCCTAACCTTATGGAATATTGATTGTACTTGCCAAGAAGAATGATGGATCGTGATGTCTCTACATTGATTATCAATATTTGAACAACATCATTGTGAAGAATAGGTATTTGGTTCCTCACATTGATAAAATCTTGGACCAATTTAGGGGGTTACATTTTTTGTTGGTGTAAATAGGTGTTTTACCTAACTAGTAAATATTAGTGGATCCTATTTGCATGTTAAGTTTACTTAGGTCCTAGCATGGAATCTTTCTAAAAGGTATTAGTTATCATAAGATCTTATCTTGTATTTTGACATTTAATGATTGTTACCTAGGTCATTTAATATTGTTTAGGTAGTTGTATTATTGTATAGGATTAAGACACTTACATCATGATCCTATCTAATCTTATGTCTCACCTTGGTTATATAATTAGGTGATCACATATGTAATTGAACAACATTGATATAACATTTAAATCATTCATATGATCATAACCTATCATTTACATCATTTGATATAATATTATTCTCTCATAGTTGATCTCTCTTGTGCTTTCATTAAGTGCCTAGATCTTGAGTGGCTATAATATTCAACCAAATCTGGCATAGTATAGAGTATTCTATACCAACTCTTACATGGTATCAAAGCTTATGGGATTTCTTCTTATTAGTATTTATTGAGACATCTAGATTGCAAATCTTGGTGGATCTTGAAAAGTTGAGTATGTTCTTCTCTTGCATTGAATGTTGATCTAGAGAATAAAAACAAATGAAAGAAATATCAAATTTGAGGGTATTCTCTTCAAGGCTTTGTATTGCAGGTTCAAATAATAACTTTTTGGTGCAAATCTAAGCTCACAATTGAGTTTAGAATGTTCAATAAAGTTAATTTTTCCTTTTGTTTCATCTAAATCAGACATATGAGACCAGATCTATGAGGGTTTGAAGCTAAAAAGTGGTTGCCAAATCTGGTAGGTAGTTGTAATTTTGGAGCATTTTGGTTCAAAATAGACCCTGCCATTGCATAGTATATTCTAGCATGATGGGCAGTTGGCCATCAAATTTAACCTTGTAAATTATTGATGTCAATGTCGCGTCGACAACCCATTGAATTTTTTTCACCCCTCACAGATGTAGTTTTTGTTTTTGCACTCAATCTTGAGAGGCTCATAAATTGAGCTGAGGACCTCCTTTTTTTGAGCAATTTTTTTAATTTTAGATAGAATTTTGTGCTCTTCATAACATTGCAAATGGTTTTTGATTTTGGTGCATGGTTTTTCTAGAAATTACAGATTTTCATAGGTATTTCTGAGTGATTCTTGTTTTGAGAATTTTCAAGGCTCTGTTTTTGCTCTTGCAGTAACATTTTTGGTTGATTTTTTTTAAAGTGCATAATTTTTTATGTATTTTTTAGTGGAGTGGTTATATTGATCCCATTTTATGTAAAAAATTTACTAAATGATCTTGTGGCCAATTTTGGCATCTGTAAGCACTAAGATCAAGTCTACTTCGCTGCTTTTGACAAGTGACACCTATAATTGCACTAAATATAAAGTGCCACAATAATCTATTATTGGAAAGTTTCATAATTAAGTAACTTGAGGGGGGTTAATCTTGTAGTGGTTGATTGCTTTATTTTGCTTGTTGTGTGTTCTTACAATGGGGAAATCTCAAATTGAACTCCTCACTCCATATAATTATGGTTCATGGACAAAATCAGTACAAAATTATCTCATGGGGAAGGGTTTTATAGGTCATCTAAAAGAAACTATTCCTCAACCCATTGATGCTAAAGAATTGGGAAAATGAGAGATTGATCATGAGGAAACACTTGAATGCATATGTTCATTAGTCTCTTTTCATTTAAAATTTTATGTTGAATCATGCAAAACACCTAAAAAGGTTCGAGAGACTTTTGAGAAAGTGTATGGTAAAAGTGATAAGATTAGGAATATCAGATTGATAACGATTTGATGAACCTTGATCCTAAATGTTTTAACCACATTCAAGAATACATATCCAAGATTAAATAACTAAGAACACAATTGAAAGATTGCAATATTGATAAAGAGGATTTACAATTGATCCTGAATGCGTTATCCAAGCTTGGTCCCGAGTATTCAATATTTATTTTTAGCTTTCATACACATCGTCTTTCTATGGGAGCATCATGTATTGATCCTAAGATTGATGAATTTGCAAATATCCTAATCTAAGAGGAAGACAAGTCAATGCATATGGGTCTAATGAAGCCTTTTAATTCACAAGCATTGTTGGCTAGTGATTCGAAGGTACAAAAAGAATTAGGTACTATTGATTAGAAGAAAAAGAACAAGTCATAAAGAATTTAAATCCTCTCTTTCTAAAGGGGAATCATCTAAGAAGGAGAAGCCTACTGTGCATATTGCAATAAAATAGGGCATGATGAGCATCAATATTATTTAAAATAGATTGATGAGTTGAAGCACCTTCTTAAGAAGCATCAAATCAATTTTCCTTCAATATCAAAGGGTTCATCATCATCTTCTTCATCAATGTTTGATCTAAAATAGGGGAAATCCCTTGTTGCAATTGAAAATTCCAAGTCAGAGAGGTCGATACTCAATTTAGGAGCCTCACATCACATGGCTTCATCTGAGAGAATGTTTGCTTCATTTGAGTCTTGTTCATCACCACACATCCTGGTGCCTAACAACACATATATGCATGTTTGTGGGAAGGTATCCATTTACATGGATGATAGAGCATTTAATTATGTTATTTGCATGCCTTCAATGTTAACGAATATCCTTTCTATCTATCAGGTCACACATGGTAGAGTAGGTAAGAGTGTTGAGTTCACACTAGATGCAGTCATAATCCAAGATTTGCATAACAGCTTGATATAGTTGCAATTGGGGAGGTTGATCACCAATCTCTAGTCTACACCTTCTCACATTTTGCTCCTATTGTTCCTTCGATGAACGTTCACATGAGGCATCTAGTGTGGAAACTTTTTATGAGATTCAATATGGTCATTTGAATCTTGGTATTTTTCATCCATTGAGGGTATAGTGACATGTGATGATACTTCATCTCCTTCATCTAGATTGTTGTACCCGATGATGCTTGTGTTGCCATAATTTTGGCCTCTTATGATTTAGTACACCAAGACATTCATTATCTTCCAAAGATGGCTACTTGGGATGAGTACTTGATAGACATTGTTGGTTTGTTTTATGAGTCCCATATTTTAGATTTGGGAGACACCATTGGATGCATTCATGCTCTCTTTTATGGAGATGATCCTTCTTTAACTGTTGTGAGAGAACACTTTGAACCTCTTGTTCATTCTCTACATGATCATCCTTCACATTTTGGATTTTTGTCTTTAGAGGAGGTGTCTTTGTCTTTGGATTGTGTTCTACAATCGTCTTTAGGAGATTTTGGATTGTCCTCTTCATTTGTGTGGCCTAGAATGCTTGGAGGGTGACACCTTTTGGCTTCGAAATGGAGACATTTGAGAATTCTTCAAAGACATCACATATCATCCTTCTTCTTGCATCTTCCTTTCAAGAATGAGAAGACATCTTACATACCATCTTGGTTTTGTTTATTCCTAAGGGGCAGAATGTTGTTCAAATCTCTTGGATCATCTTCAACATTCAATGTTGAGCATTTGCCATCATCAGAGGAGACTCAAAATTGAGGGAGGGTTGCATGGTATCTCTTCTTCTCTCTTATGGGGACCTTTTTCCTCACATGGTGTTTTGTCCTTCTCATTCATTAGTGAGAAAATTTTGTTTTCATCTTTTGGTGAGGAATTAGGTTTTTTCCTTTTCTCTATTTGTGAGAGATTACATTTGTACATGGGTACCTAATATGGCATCATAGTTGGGACCCATTCTTGTATCATTTACATAATAATCTAGTCCCTAAGTTGCACTTAAGGGGGGTGTTGGTATAAACAGGTGTTTTACCTAACTAGTTTATTAGTGGGTCATATTTACATGTTAAGTTTACTTAGGTCCTAGGAGTGAATCTTTCTAGAAAGTGTTAGTTATCGTAAGATCTTATCTTATGTTTTGACATTCAATGATTGTTACCTAGGTCATTTAATATTGTTGAGGTAATTGTCTCGTTGTATAGAATTAAGACACATGCCATGATTCTATCTAATCTTATGTCTCACCTTGGCTATATAACAGATGGTCTCATATGTAATTGAACAACATTGATATAACATTGATCAGTCATATGATCATAATAATAATTTGTATCCTTTGATAGAATAAAATTATTGTCTCATAACCGATCTCTCTTGTGCTTTCATTAAGTTTCTAGATCTTGGGTGGCTATTATCTTTAGCCAAATCTTGCATGGTGTAGAGTATTCTACCAACTCTTACATTTTTCACCAAAATTGGTTTAAAGTTTGGGTACCACTAAATTATGATTAAATAATTGTACGTGTGGAAGATTTCCTTTGAATCTAATGAAGGCTTATTCAAATGGTTGTTTGTGCCCTTTTTTATGAATGAACATTTCACCTTCATGTGACTAATGAGTGGTGTACTTAGGTCTTTTCACAACTCATTCATTGTTGTCTCTTTATGAAACACACTCACATTAAATAAAACATGGGAGGAAAATTTATAACACATTCAATAAGACTCTCAACTCCTTGACAAAATAAAGTACCCCAAATATAAAATGTACAAGGATAGTTTTTATGTTGACCCTAAAAAGATACAAGTAATTAAAGACTGGTCATTTCCCAAAATTCTCATAAAAGTTCATGATTTATTGGGGCCAACTAACTTTTAGTAGAGGTTTGTGCTTGGAATCTCACATGTGACATGGCTTATGAATCAAGTAACTAGAGGGCCTACTTGAAAGGTAGATGCATCATTCAAAGCATCCATACACATGGGATGAGAGTATTCCCTACAACAAACATAGCTATAGTCATACACTATATAGCTCCATAGTGTATAATCCATTTGAATTTTATTTTGGATACCAACCGTTGGCCTCCATTGATATAACTTTGCTTTCCATGTTGAATGAGACAAAATTGCATGCCCATAAGAATGTTTATAAGGTATATAAGATTGTTGATCTAATATCCACCACATCTAAGAGTAAGTATACCAATTGAAAGTATAAGAAACAACATGATTATCACACCTTGCTAGTTTTAGGATGGTGATAATTATAGCTTCATCTTAAAACAAATGGTTTCAAAGGTTATCCTCAATTTTTTTGATAAGAATTCTTTTGAGCATAATTTACTCCCTCTTTTCATTGTGCATCTAGTTTTTCACGCAAACTTACAATATTGATATTTCTCACCATTGTTGAACACCCAAACATTGTTGAACACTCAAACATTGTTGAACACCTTTAGATTGCAAAACTAAATCTAAGCACCCTACTCTATTGAATATAGAGCAATCACTAATGTTTTTTTCAATGCATTAAAATATCATCAAATTCCTCTCTATAGCGTGTTATAAGTAGGGCCATCTCCTCATTAGGGAAAAAAGTTCACAAAGGACCAAATTACCAAATATTTTCCTTGTTTGACACTAGATATTGGAGTAATGGGGACCATTTTCTCTCAAATGGGAACAGTTGATCCAACTAACATCATAGGGCATCAAAAGGGTAAAATCTAGGAAATATACAAAATCTACTTTTTGTTATTTCTATAATTTATATTTTTTGAGGTCTTTTAAGAATAATTAGCCCCCTATACTTTCACTAAGTGATTAGGTGCTTAGGAGGAGAGTCAAAGGCTTCCTTTTTAAGTAACTCAAACCAAGTTTCTTTAAGACATTTCCAACACATCAAACTAGTTTAGTTTTCCCAATGGGCTAGGAAGATAGATTTGTTCAAGAGATTGGATTCACCAATTTATGTGAGGTAATACAATACTTTTTTTACAATAAATATGTAAGCTAGTGAATTAAATAAGACTATCAATATAACAATTACTCTAGATAAAAAAGTTTAGATAAGTATTGAAATATATGCTAAAATTGACAAAGAAGGAAATATGGTTTGAATTTTGTGCACAATGAGGAATATTTTGTTGCAATACATACTTTTCTATTTGACTTTTAAATTTTAAGATCTATAGCAATGTTGCTTTGAAATTTTAAAATCTATAGTATTGAGGCTTTGATATTTTGAAACACGAACTATGTTTTGTTTGGGATCAAATTTTCCTTATGGCCTTATTCATAAGATTTATGGCCTTAAACTTCTACATGGTCTTGATCTTGCAATGAGTGGCAATGAACTTTATGTATTGCTTTCCAAAAAAATGTTCATTAAGTATAGATCTAACATAGGCGGTAATTATAAGCATTATGAGGACCTACTATCAAGGGGGGAATCTATGTCTTTTCACAATTGTAGTTAGGCCCTATCATATGAATTTAAATATGTTCGAACAAGATCAAAGACAACACACAAAATGCAAATGATTAGGAATTTGTCCTTATGTATGTAGATGTTGATGCATAAATTGTTCTATATGTTTGAGTTCTTGATTTTAGTATAATTATATGTAATAATGATTGCATGTTTAAATGCTTTAGAGATTTGTCTTTTTATACAACATCTTAACATTTAAATTTGAACAATTTGAATGTGAGTTATAAACAATAAATAGTTAGTAGTGGACCACCTTGAACGCTTAATACAATATAAATTTGAAAGCTAGAAATTAAAGTCACCTTTATCACCTTAATTATGAGTAATCTTGATCCACGAATAATCTTGATTTAAAATTAAAAAGAAACAATTAAAAATTAAATCTAAAATAATGAAAAATAAAAACTTAACTTTAATTCTAATACTAAATAAATAATTATGACATAGAGGACAAAGGTTAAAAAGTCAAAAACAAATCCAACATTTTGAAAGAAAATGTCACATGCACTTTTCAGCTCTACATATATAAACATTCTAAACAATGATAACAACTTTTAAGGTACATAGATTGAATCCATAATTTCATTTATGTAAATTAATAATAAGAAACATATACACGCCAAATAAACATCCCAAACGATACACAATCATTAAAGTTGTGTCTTTTTTTAACGAGATAATCAAAACCCTTGGAAAATGGATTTGGTACTAAATAGGAGGAGATCAATTATATGTACACCTGATACAACATTTGGATCATCTCCAATTATTAAAAAATCCTAAACGAGATCTAGAGTGCATTTGAGGCAATATCGACAAACATTTACCTTTTCCTGAGTGATGCAATTTCTATTAATTGGGACACATACACATTAGGTATATTCTTATCTTCTTTTATATATATAATCGAAATTTCTCTATTATTGCAACGAGACAGAATCCAGGCTCCAACGGGTCTTTTGCGCACAGGATTCATCCCGTTTCAGCTGCCAATCCAAGCGCTTCAGAATCCTCAAAAGATTTTTTAAAATTTCAATTCTATTCTTCTATTTTCTGCCCTATTCTTGAAGGTCTTGTTTTCTTTGGGTGAGTTTTTATTTTTTGTTTGTTAAATTGTATTTTGGCTCTAATCGATCCTAATTTTTCTCGTAATCCATCAGTTTTTTTTCTTTGATGGTAGAGGAGCCTGTTTTATTTAAACTAGTGGTCCCGTAGCCTCTCCTTGCATCTTTCAAGGAGACTTTTATGGAATTGAGGGCTTCAATTGGGTGCATTTATAACTGCTTTTTATTTCTCTGTAATGGGTGTGAATTGTTTTGAGTTGGAGTTCAGTATTCGGATTATCGATTTTTGTTTATATGAGTAGTTTCGTTGATCAAATTCGTGTTATGGGTATGCGTTTTTCTTCGATTTTTTAAAGTATTTTCAAGCTGGGATAAGCTTCGAATCATTTGTGAATTCTGTTCGACCATAGTTGGATTTGTCCATACGACTGGTAAACACTGCATTTATTCACAAAAGGGTTGTTTTTTATTTACTATTTGTATAGCAGTTTAACTCTTAAAATAGGGGCAGTACTGTGAAAAGGGATTTCAAAGACAAGAGGACGTGCTGGTAAATTCTCAGAAAAGAGTAATGAGGAACATGTAGAACTCTGCGAAGCATTTGTTTTGAAAACGTTTAAGTGAGTGCTTCCATAGACTACGAATTTGCCCTTTCGGTGTTTTTCTCTTTGCTAATATCTGACTGAAATTCCCTTTCCCATCCTATCCTTTGAATTCAAGTTTGACCACTTCACATTCTATCCCATTTGAGAAGCTTTCGAGCCTCCACCGAGTGCATAATTCCTTAGCCTAATTTCCGTTTAATTGGCAGAAATCAATCTCAGGAGCGGGTTTAGGTGAAGAATTTTCAAATTAGCATTCAAGTTATCGCTACTCAGAAAATGGCACAAGATGGGGATTTTTCTCCGAGAGAAGTGGGTGACTATGTAATCAACGAGTGCATTGGATCGGGCTCATTTGCGGTCGTCTGGCATGCAAAGCACAAGTTCACTGACCGTGAAGTTGCTATCAAGGAAATTGCAACCAAGAGACACAACAAAAAGGTGTTAGAGAGTCTTGAGTTGGAGATTGACATTCTGAAGAAGATTGATCATCCAAATATTGTACGCCTGCATGACATTGTTCGGGTAAGGCCTTCCTCTAGCCTCCCAATAATTATAGAATATTGTAATTTAAAAAATAAAATTGTTCTAATATATTCGAAGGATATGGTGTCTAGAGTGCTTTGGTTCTAGAATTTTGTGATGCATATCAATTTAATGTACATGCCTTGTTATTTTATAATCGTCAGTAAAAGTAAGAGTATTTGAGTACATTTTAAGTTAGTTAGAAAACTTAAGCCAACCTCTCTAAGAAGAAAACTGAATTGTGTTTGATGGTTGGAAACTATACAATTTGCCATATTTTCCATGGTAGAAGCGGAAATTAACTGCACGGTTGTTTTTCTTTTGTAATTTTTAGACATTTTTGTTGGAGGGAATGATAGAGTTCCCAATGTTGCTCATTTACAGATCATCTCCTTAATTATGATTCCTATTGCTATTGCTGTTTAAAATAAATTTTGTTCCCTTTTCACTCCACGTTTGAAGCTGGTTGTGCCAACCATTCTCTATACTCAATTCTTTTTTAATACAAAACTCACTGTAGTTATGTTACTGGATGTAGTTCTCCAAGTGATAATGATATGTTTTGCAGTGGAACTAATACTAATGTCTAATTGTAGTAGTTCATATATTCACTCTTGTTATCCGTGGGAAGCATCCTACGGACTCAGGAATCACTATAAAAAGTGAAGCACGTTGCTTGCCCAAATAACAAATTCAAGGGTCCTGCTACTTAATACAAAATAATAAATAGGGGAACCCTCCTATCCATGAAGAAAGAATGAAAGAGCATTGATAAGATAAACTCTAATTAATCATGTCCCTGCAATCACTTTGCACACAAGTGTTAGTTATCTGACTTTTATATGCTTTGCTTATGTTGTCGCCAATGTACATATTATTGTTGACTGTCATATGTTGTGTGTCTGTGGCACAGCACAAGATGGTTGCTATTTGAGAAAAGGCACAAGAAGTTGAGTAACACATCTTTGGATAGGAATCCTAAGGTGCCGTTTCTAGTCTTGTATTTTGAAAAGATCTTTCTGATTTTCTATTTTCTCTCTGCTCTCATGAGTTGGATGAATTCTATTAATGTAAAATGAGGTGTTGAAGAACTGCAATTAGTGAAATTTGTACCACCTTGATTGGTTCATGCTAAAGATGCAGTATCTCATATCCCTTTCATATCCATTTCATTTTGACTCCCTCTTTTGTGCATTGGCAATAATGGATAAAATGGAAGAAGGTAAGCCCTCACTAACAAAGGAGTTAAATTTCAGCATAACGTCTGGCCCTGTCACTGGTTTACATAACCCTTCATGTAATGACCACCCCTGATTTCTTTTTTGTATTGGTTTGTTTTCCAATGGAGCGTTTTGTTGATGTTTAATTTCAGAACTTTTAAACAACCATTTAGCATGAAACTAAGCAACGGATCAAATAGAAAATAGTGCTGATCATAACAAGTTTATATTTCAGACTTAATGGAACATGTGCAAACATTTTATAATCAGATTTAAAACATATTGCAGGCCTGGTATAGTCTTCAAAACACAAAGTAGAATGCTCAGATCTGATCCAATGCCCAACCCTCAAGCACAAGGGGCTAGGGCACTTAGTTTGTCCAATCTTCAAGCCTTCAAACACCTCAAATTTTGCTCCAGCACTGTCAAACTCTTCACCAGCAAATTCCAACGCCGCAGAATGATGAAAAGGAGTCAACTAAATGCAATTTGAGACCTTAGACAAACCCAACATGCCTGAGATGAATAGTACGGACTACGGACTCCTGGGAGGGATGACCAGCATTTAAAAATCAGTTCTTTGCAAAACATGCCAAGTGAACATGCATTTTGTGGCTCCCAACAATGAGGAAAACTCAGAAACAATACCCGAAATGATACTTAGCAGTCTCACTGAGTTATGAGCAAACTTTTGTTTTGCAGTACCTCAGAAAAAGCACACCAGCACACTAAAAAGGCATTTAATCACTACCAAAGTTGAACAACACTCCAAGGAAGCTCACATCACACCAAAAACTAAACACCCATATTGGAAAACTTCATAAATCTTCATCTTCTCCAAACCCAAATTGCCAAACCAAGCCGAAATTGCTGTCAATAGCAAACCAAAAGCACCAACTAGCTAGGGTGGATGTTTCACCACTGAAACTAGCCACTAAGAAGAGGGCTTTCATCCTCAACCAGCAAAAGAAGAAGTCCCTGAGCTCATTCCATTAGCATCTTCTTAAGTTGTCAAAACATGCATATCCAAATGAGAGCTCAAACTCATATTTATAAAGTGAGAGAAGAATTAGGTTAACTTGCATTTGAATTTGAATATTTTTTCCCTCTCATTTCACTTTATGAAAATGACATTAAAAAATTACCCCAAGAGGGGCATCCAACTTTTGCCTCCAAAAATTTCATTTTTCATTTTTTTTTTAAATGACATTAAGCCCCAACTAGGCATCCCACCATGTGAGGCATAACATTAGCCTTAAAAAATGATAAAGTACCTCCCTTGTAGGCGCCAAACAAGGAAGAACAATTGCCCTCTTTTAAAAACAACGCCACCTTACTAGGCCAAGGGGTACACTTCATGAACCCATGCCCCCCTCACTTAAGTTATAAAGCAACATTATAAACTTAAGTGGTAAAATAAAATATTCCTCTAAAAATGTTAGAACTCACCAAGGCTATAATTGGAGAGCAACGCACTGATTGAAAGAGGAATAGAGGCCAGACTAGGTGCTAAAAATAACATTTATTAAAAATAGCAATTTGCTAAAAATAGTGAGTCCAATCTCCCAATCCGACCAAATCAGAGCCCAATTGAAACTTACTAATGTTAGTGTTGTAGCCGCAGGAGATATTTTCTGCTATATATATATTTTGATCAAGGCAGGCCAACCCTTATTTTTTATAAATAAAACTTGTATTTTCTAGGTCGGCCCTAGAAAGGTGGGCGCCTAGTTGGGTATATAAAGAGGATAGAATCCTCTCATTCAAGCATCATTTTTTTTTCATTCAATTCACATCTTCAAGCAGCAGCTCGCCTTCTAGCAGCAGTTCGACTCCTAGCAGCAGCAGATCCGATTTTTAGAAGAAGTGTTATCATTCAAGATTGAGTGCATTCAAGATTCGATACAAGGAGTAATGATATATCTTATTGTATGGGGCTCGGCCTATTCTAGGGCCTGATTTTGTATGTAGTTTCTGCACTTATTATTCTGATATATAAGAGAATATTCTTTGCTGGGTTTTTCTCCCTTGAGTAGGAGGGATTTCCCAGGGTAATCATTGTGTTCATTGTCTTATGTGTTGTATCTTTTGCTTGTTTACATTTTTGATCTAAAAACTAACATGGTATCAGAGCGGGTTTAGGAAATCCGATCAGATTTGTCTAAACAAGATAGTCTTCTGAAAAAAAAAATTGAAGGAAGATATTTCTGCTCTGGAGGAACTTTGCTCAAGTTCTGAAGAAAATCTTAAACTTAAAATGGTTGAAATTAATGAATTGAATAATAAGTTGCAAGAAGTATTAGAAGCCAATTGTTTACTTGAGGGTAACTTGAAACAGGAAGAGCTTAAGTCATCAGATTTTCTAGCGGATTTGGAGAGTTCAAGAGTGAAATGTGGAGACCTTGAATCTATAGTTGCTCAACTTAATGAGAAAATATCCGAACTTGAGGAATCCTGTGTTGATTTCCAGAATTAGGTCAAGGCTTCTGAAGATAAGATCTGTGCTTTGGAAGCTTCATTTGATCAATCTTCAGCAAGGAATGCAGAGATAGAGCAGAAGTTGAAGTCCCTCGAAGAAGTCCTTTCAGAACATGAAGCACATGCAAGTAACTCCAGGCAAAGAGGTGTTGAGCTCAAAGATTTAATTGTTGTTTTTTGTGATAAGGCAGAGGATAATGCAAAGAAGGTATCTTAATTGAGGGTGAAGATGGAGGATTCATTGGAAAGGATTAAGGAGCTTGGAGTTACACAAATGAATTCAAGGGAGAAGGAACAAGAACTAGAGGAAAGCATAAGTTTCGCAAACCAAGAAGTTGCTAGTAGGGAAGATGTAGTAAATCAATTAATTGGAAAGCTATTGGAGGCTGAGAACAAAATTGAGGTCTTGCAACTATAAATGGTAAAAAGTCATCTATTAACATAAAAAAGTTACAATATAAAGAGGTTACATATAACTGTAGATAATAACTATCTACCTACTACTACCTACTGATACTGTAGAAACAGTATACACCTAAGCTAAACCAATATTGACCACTAACAATAATAATAATATTCTAACACCCTCCCTTAATGGTCAATCCGTCAACAACACCAAGTTGCCCCCTAAATTTTACAAACTTATCCGGGCTCAGAGATTTGGTGAGAATATCTGCAGTCTGATCCATTGTTTTAACATACTGCAGTTGAACTGATCCGTCTTCTACCAGCTTGCGAATGTAGTGACATTGAAGCTCGACATGCTTAGTACGTTCATGGAAGACTGGATTTTTGGCCAGTTTGAGCACCCCTTGATTATCAGTGTACAACGGAGAAGGTCCTGCTTGTGACATGTGCATGTCAGAAAGCATCCTACAGAGCCAAACTGCTTCACATGCTGCTTTAACGGTTCCTCGATACTCTGCTTCAGTCAAGGAAAGAGCCACTGCCTGTTGCTTCTTGCTGGTCCATGTTACAACACCTGTACCCAAACTGAATACATACCCAGAAGTAGATTTTCTATCATCCACTGAACCTTCCCAATCTGAGTCTATGTAACCAATCAGCTTTGGATCCTTGCATCTGCCATACATAATACCATAGTCTGAATTGCCCTTAACATATCTTAGCACCCGCTTTGCTGCAATCCAATGATCAACTTTTGGAGCTGTCATGAAGCGAGAAATGTAGCTCATTGCAAAATTGATGTCAGGTTGAGTGGCAGTGAGATAGATGAGACTGCTCACTAGTTGCCTGAAGGTCGTTTCATCGACCGGAGGTGAATCAGAGATGGCTAACAACTTCAGCCCCTTCTCCATAGGTGTGGAGGTAGGTTTGCAATCTTGCATTCGGAATTTGTCAAGCAGACTGCGAGCATACTTAGACTGAGAGCTAAAAATACTA
>VDFB02349394.1:319856-401438 GCA_007258455.2 Sequoia sempervirens | reverse complement strand
GTGTATGTGTTCAAAAATTTATAATTTCAAATAGATTAATTTATGGATATGTTGCATATAGATGTATAGTTATATGTATGCATATACTTAGTTTTGTATACATATATATGTATGTATGTATGTATGTATGTATATACGTACATACATATATATATATATATATATATATTTATATATATGTATGCATGTATACACAACTAGGGAGGTTGTAAAGAGCAAGTCAATTTGCATGATGACATTTCAGGTCAAGTCTTTCAAGAGTTTACTTTGGCTGTGACCTGCTAGACATTGTGTTCATTTATGATCTTTTTTCTGATGATGTTCATTCATGAACCTGAACAATGGGATTTGATTTATGGTGGGATTTACTTATTCATTGTAAACTTACAATTTAGAATTAGATTGATTTCCACTAACACTTACAGTTACAATTTATGGATATGCTACATATAGATGTATAGTTATATTATATATATATCTATGCAACAAACAAACACATATGTGAAGTTAGAATTTTCAAAATAAATTGATGTGACAAAATACATAGAAACTTATTGAATTATTAAGTTAGAATTTTCAAAAAGTCTGATGTCAGGAAAAATACAAAGTTTGAATTATAATGTTTTCAACCTTTACCAAATGCATTATTTAGAAAACATAGAACTTGAATAGACTAGTGAGTCATATTTTTAAATCACATCAATGATAGATGAATACAACAAACACAAAACTGATTTCGAATCACAAAAGCATAGATCATTAACTTGGAAAGAAGACAAGGAGTCTTCATATATACAAAAAACACATTGGAACACATCGAATTAGATAAGTTGAGAACAAACTACCATTTAGTTCTACAAAATTAGACACTAGTATCCAAATGCTATCCAATACAACAAACTACTATCCTTTGGCTGTCCAATACAATAGACTAGCATTCAGTTTTACAAAAAACACTCTAGCACACTTCGAGGTCAAAAAGTTGACAACAAAAAATCCTAATCAGACATCCATAGGTCTGATTATGAAGTGGTGTGTCCTTCGGGGTCAACTGACTCCGCGTCAACTGGAGAAGATGTTGAGGACTGCGGATTGTTCTGTATGGCACTTGCTATACAAGCAAGCAATGCATGATTTGCCTCTGGAGTTAGCTGTAACTGTGGAGAGCAGCCTTCAAAAGACCCATTTTGTAGGCTGCTAAGAGCTGCAAAGGCTGGAGACAAAATGTTAATCATGTCCCTTAAAATTGGATGTTGACTTGGAAGAGGAGTTGTAGGAGTACTCTTACTTCTGTTTCTTTCTGCTCTTTCCGCCTGCTTTTGGTTTTCCTTCAACTGTCTAGCAATCTTTGCTTGCTCCCTTTGAAGCTCCTTTTCATGTCGCTGCCTCAGTTTCTCCTCTGCAATTTTTTGGTTTTTTGCAGCACGCTCCAATCTATTTGCCTCCCTCTGTGCGAGGATTGCTTCTCTTTCTGCCTTCCTTTCAGCCATTTGCTCCCTTTTCCTTTGCTGCAATTCTTGGTTTCTTTGCTTCTGTGCCTCTTGTTCATTTAGCAAATTGAAGAAATCATCCGATGTCAAAATTTGAGACTGCCTACTAAGGCGTAGGACCCCATTGTGACCTCTGTTAGATGATTGGCGCACTCGTTGCATTGGGAGTTGCAAAAAAGTGCTTCTGCTGCCTGCTGGTTGCTGATCATTGACTTGTGTGCATGGCACATAGTCAGCCTCTTCATCACTTGAGTCATTACCATCCAGTCCATCCTCTTCATCATTTTCAGCCTCCCAATTTCTCCCAGTTGTGAAGTAATGGATGACATCTTCAGGATCAACATTCGGTGGTGATGGCATGGACAACCCTTCATCCACTTGAGTGAAATTGAGATGCACCCCTAGGTTCAAAGCTGCATCTTGAAATTCAGATGGCAGATTTAGACTCTCTTCATTTTCAACTGCCTGATTAGATGATCGAACTGTTGGTTCTTGTTGAATTTCTATTGCCTCAATGTTTTCTGGATTTGGGGGAATGTTTGCAGAAAAGGTATCCACAAACTGTCCAATCTGTTCCTCATTCCAACCTGCTATCCTCAAACAAGTCTCAGCTGCCATGAACTGTGCCTCTTCATCAGTTGTATCACCCTCAGTTTCTGCTCCCAATGTCGTTCCTTCCTCTTCAACCACAAAAGCTTGGCTTGGCCCCATATCCAAGTCAAGTGCATGTCGATCTAATGGCCAAATTCCTATTTTTCTAAAACCACTTGCAATGTTATTAGGAGTCAAAGCTTGTGCAAAAGCTTTGCTGGCAAGTGTTGCCAACTCTTCCCTTCCAATGTCAAGTTGAGGATTTGCAGAGAGCCATATAGTCCTTTGTTGTTTGAAGTAGTTCTTAAATGGTGAGAACACACTAACATCAAGGGGCTGCAATTTGTGGCTGCAATGTGTTGGAAGTGTGAGCAAATCTATTCCCATAGCCTTTGCTTCTTCAACCGTTTTGAATGCCACATGGCTGCCATGACCGTCAAAGATTAGAAGCTTTATGTTGGTTGGTGACACATCTCCTGGGACATTTTTTGCGAAGTGTTTTAACCATGCCACAAATAATTCTTTGGTCATCCAAGCATGCTCTTGGATTTCCATGCATGCCCTTGGCTCACAGTTAACAATATAGTTTTTAATGTTCCTTTTGGACTTGAACAAATAGTAACCAGGTATAGCTTGACCTGTTGCACTAACACAAGCTAGAACAGTGATCCATTCTCTGCTTTTAGCAATTAATTGTGGAACACATTTCGTCCCTATTTTTGCAATAACTCTCATTGCACAATTTCTGCCAGCTTGCACACCTGTTTCATCACAGTTCCATATGTTGTTGGGCCCATAATTAAGTTTGTTGTACAACTCCTCCAAGTTATCATAGAATGAAGAAACTATTTCGGGCCGCAGCATTATAGCTCGATCTGTGTCCACTCCTTCGGGTGTTCGAATTGTCAGATCAGGATGCCTTTGACGAAATCCAACCCACCATGACCTCCCTGGTATCCCATTTGTGAATGGGTTAGGCCTCACTCCAACCATGTGGGCCACCGTTGACTTAAGCTGTGACACTTGAAGGCCATGGCCAATATTAGCCATATCTTTACACCATTGCACAATTTCAGCTTCTTCTTCATCAGTCAGGATTGTTGGTGCCCCCCTCTTTTTTGTGGATGTCACACCATTGAGCCATGACCGCAAACTGCTAGGCGAGATTCCCCATTTGATCGCTGAACCTCTGATTGACATTCGATGGTCTTCAACATCTGCAATGGATTTTTCCATGTCATCCATAGACCAACTTTTCATGCTATGATCTGGGGTTGTCACTTGGTCAGCAGATGGCGGTTCCATTTCTACGTCAGTATTATGAATAGCAGGTTCAAAACCATCATTTTCATTGGTTTGTTCTGCATTTTTAGAAATAACTTCCTCGTCTATGTTCACTGATGGCTCTTCATCAACATCTGGAACATTGAATGTCACTACACGAGGTACTCTATTCAAGCGCCTCACACCCGATCTTTTCCTCTTGTGCCTTGGTGTCGTGATTGTCAATGATCTTGTACATTGTAAGTGATCAAGTGTCAGAAAAACAATGTATAAATATTGCAAAACACAGATATAAATACAAAACATAGGTATAAACTTTGCAAAATATAAAACAGATCTATTTTATCATTCAAATCTGCTCAAAAGTCAATGGGTCTAATTCAGGTTAGCACCTTATAAAATCATTTTGGTGCCCATTAAAAATCACTCCTACATATTTATCTCCTTACTAAAGCACCGAACACCAAACACATTACACCCCAATTAGGGTCCGATTAAAGCATATGACTAATGTTTTTTTTGTTGGTATCCCATTCTTTTGCATCATTTAATTTGGGTTTACATATATATGTAGATATAGATGTATTTATATGTATTTGTATAAATATATGTATACATGTATCTGTGGATACATATAATTACATAGTTACATGTATGCATATATCTGTACATATACATATATATATATCTATATATACATAGATATATGTATGTATATATATCAATGTTCAAAGCACATTGTATAGACTTGGGTTTTCAAAAAAGAGCACAAGAAATTAACCAAGGGTTTCATAATAATAATTCCTCACTCGCAAGAATACAAAAGTGCGTTTTCAGATAGATGCAGAATATTCTAGGCAAGGGTTTCATGAGATTAATTCATTAAGCACACGAATTTGGAAAAAACCATGCAAGGGTTTTGACAAATACATATTTATTTTTAATGGGTTTGTCGATTTATGCCCAAAGTGACCTGGGTTTTTTATAGACATGTGTTCAAACCCACGAAATTCCTAATCATTTATGGAGACAAAATCATGAGACAATCGACTTTACCAGGTCGTATTTAATAATTTAAGCACAAAAGAAAACCAAATTCACTTTTTTTTTAGGGTATGTATGTATGTATGTATGCAGATACATACATACATATGTACATATGTATATATGTATGTATGTATGTATCTGCATACATACATATATATATATATGTATGTATGTATGAAGCTGCATACATACATACATACATACATAACTTCAATGTGGGAAAAGGAGTGTAAGAGGAATGTTTTATTTCATAAACAAGTAGTAATAATTTTTCAATCATCGAATAAATCCTTCATGGGTCGTGAAAGATGCAGAAGAAAATGATTAACCAATACCATTGTTTGCATTTTAAAAGGATAGGCAAAGGATAGACGTATACATCGATTTGTTGAATGAACAAGAGACACATAATGTAAAATGACAAATATATGTATGGTAGCCTGCTGTATGTGCAATGGGAAGTAGAAAAATATAAACAAATGCTAGGCTATTGTATTGGACAGCCAAATGAAACGTATTTAAACAGAGTAATAGACGTATATATGTGTGTTTGTCTATGTATATACGTACATATATACATGTATATATGTATTTGTATATATGTGTATATGTTTTTAAATACATAATACACATAATAAATGCATGTATATATATATACACACACACACATATACATATTAAACCCTGATAAATGACCAACCCTGACAAATGACCAAAAATAAACAAATATAAATAGGTACACATATAAGAAAAAATAAATAACAACTATAAACCCTGATATAAACACTGAAGTAAATGACAAATGAGCAAAAACACACAAATATAAATATAGGTACCATAGTTTGCATTTTCAATGGATAGGCAAAGGAAACACACATATACATCGATTTGTTGAATGAACAAGAGACACGTAATGTAAAATGACAAATATATGTATGCTAGCCTACTGTATGTGCAATGGAAAGTAGAAATTTTTTAACAAATGGTAGAATGTATAAAGTAAGAAGACACTGCATAAATGAAAATAACTATAAGTACATACCTGAGACTTTGGATATCAGAGGAATGTGCAGAGGAATGTGCAGAAAATCTTTGTCGTTGCTTTCAACTTTGCTGGGAGTAACATGCAATTGTGAATGCTGTTGGCTACTTTCCCCCTCTTATTTAGGAATTTGAATCTGACAATTGAATGCATTCAATTTGGTTGTTGTGTTTGAAATTTGAATTTGTTTGAGCATTTGAATTTGAAGCTGCAAGTTACGTAGGTTTTTAAAGATGATATGACTGAATTCTGCATTACATTTGGATTTGATGTTTAATTGGGGAGCCTTACACCTATATTTAATTATGCAGGTACCTACAGGAAATGAAATAAATACATATAGCTGCCAGGGAGTGTGTGAAAGACTGTGCATTTCAAATCCCATATAGTTCAAAGGAGATTGTGATTATGTCATCTAAAGCACCAGTAGCTGTGCATGTATACTTGTAAATATAAAATGTAGTGAGGGACAAACATTTGCAAGTGGGGGTAATTGTAACAGTAAATGATTTAAATGAAATTGTAAATGGGCCTTTTTATGTGCAAGTTGACTTCTTTTATAAATGCAAAGGCATGTTTAGTTGTGTACTTTGATTGGTGAGTGACTCATTTTGTTATGAGCAACTATTGGTGTTGTTGTAATTTTCTATTGGTGTTGTTGTAATTTTCTATTTGTTAATAAAAAGTTTTTTAGTGGATCAAAGTTAAATTTTTTTTGGGGGGTGGAGTGAGCATGGAGGTGGCGGTTATTCAATGGGTGGTAGCTACTGGGTCTTCTCCCCTAAGTTTATTTCAATAAGCAGATTTTTGCATGCTAATTGTTTGATAAGCTCACTGATTTTATTGTTTTTCCATTTAGGACAACATGCTGATTCGGGGAATTAAAGCCGAAAGCGACTATTGTTTTGAACAGTATATGGAGCTTGTGAGAAGATTAGGTGGAAGGTTAAAATTCTTACGTTGAAATCAATTTTATTTGTTGTATTACAGAAGAATTAGCCATTTTCTTTTTTCTCCTGCTGCTAACTTCATTCAATTCTCTAGGGTTTAGAGATTTTTTCTAGGTTATGGTTGTTTGATGTAATTTTTATGTATCTTTTAAGTGCAGCAGCCTTTGTTAGATGTGGCTCCTACTGCTATTAATGGTCATCTTGTATATGACATTAACAGGTTGGAATTGATTTTATGTAGTACCAATCAATCATGGGCAAAGAAGATGGGAGATGCAGTGTTATTGGAATGTAAGAAGCTATGTATTTTCTTTAGAACATATGTAGTTTTACAGTTGTTTAGATCAGCACAATTTATGTAGTGTTACAGTCATATATGTCATTTATTTGCAACCACTGATTCAATAGAAAACATGTATAGAAAAGTTTGAGATTTTCATAGGCATAAAGAATTGTTATATATGTGGGTAATTTTATTGATATAATTTTTTAATTTACGTTAACTAAGTGTGAAAGGTTAATTTAGAGATATAGTCAACATTTGATAAAATTTTGTCAACAAATGATGATTAAAAAAACTTGTTATAGATGAATATAATGATTTTTCTTGTTTATTTTTAATTCAGTAATTTCATTCTTATCTATGGGAGAGGCCATTTTGATTAGAGATAGAAATTCAGCTAACAAAAGATGAGTGAAAAAAATTGAGAGAAACTTGTGGAGATACATGTTATTTCTTGTGCATTAATTTCATTGTTTCCTATTTTCTTGATTCTTTTTTAATTATATCTCATTCTCAAATAAAATTCCAAACTCAATTGGATATTATTAATACTATACAACTCAATATTCTCAATATTTACACTATAGTGGTTTGTTGATACTATCCATATTATCTATATTGTAAGGTGTCAAATGTAATTTTTTTCAAAATGTTTTTCTTTTCAACTAACATCATGCTTTTACCACATGACCATATAACTTATTCAAATATAACAGTAATTTAATGACCATATAACTTATTCTAAAGTATGGAATTATAAATATTTTTTTACCTCTTTTCAGAGTCAAATGAATTTCCTCTCATCTCTTTATTCTTTTGATTATACTAATAATAACTCTTATCTAAGGGACTACTTATTTTGTCCCCTCATTAGAGACTCTATTGCATTCTTTATTACAATGGTTGCAAGATAGTTAAAATATATTGAAATTGAAACCAATGTATAAGAAAAATATTATTGAAACAAACCAATACTCAACTTTCTTTTTTTCAACTTTATGGAACGTGATAGCTTTAGTTTTAATGAATGAATCAAAAAGGATTTATAAAAGATGGTTATTAGTAGATTTAAGACTACACTCTTCTTAAAGAAGGTTATGTACAATGCAATGCTAGATGGTAATATTAATATACTTGTGAAAAGAAGATTGTTAAATGTGTAATGCAATCTTTGATGGTAATTTTAATCTTGTGAAACCTTTGGATCATCGTATGAGGCAAAAAAAAAATCTTCATGAAACACGATAGCTTCAATTTCAATGAATCAATCAAGAAGGATTTGTTGGAGAGGGTAGTAAAAGCAATGTCTAAAAACCCACTATAATCTTCTTGTAGGAGATGACTATATAATGTAATTCTATCAATTTTAATATACTTGTCAAACCTTTGGGTAGTTGGGGCATGATCATGATCTTTTATTAATCTTGAATTGTACAATGTTTTGTAGTAGCTATTACTTGGACCTTTAACCTATTTAGGCAATTCCCACTTTAAATTTGGTTTAGATAATTCCCTCCTAATTTGATTTAGATACAAATTAATAGTGATATATTTATTATATTGACTTATTCCATGAGTATCTTTTGGGTTGGAAGATAACTAATTTTTTGTTCTTATTATAGGCTCTCCTACTTTACTAGAATATTTTCACCAAAGTTGACTAATCAATTGAGTACTAGCTAGTATTTGAAAGTGAAATTAATCAAGAAAAATATCTTTGAAACAAAACTTTGGCTCCAGTTTTATTTTACTTTAAGTTGGCTCCAATTTTATTTTATTTGTAGAGAAACCAATAGTTTTGATTTTAATGAATCAATCAAGACAAATTTGTTGGAAGAGGGAGTAGATGAAATATCTATAAATTTACTACTCTTTTTCTTGCATAAAATGCAATCCTAGATAGTAACCTTTGCCTCATGCTATGAGGTTGCTTCTTTATGCATTTAGTTGGGGCATGATTATTAATCTTAAATTACTAATTATTATTTCATGGGATTGTTCAAGTTTTTAACCTATTTCTAGAATATTTTCTCACTTTTAATTTGCCTCCATTTAAAAAATATATATTTAGAGTAGAAAATAGCTTACTATATACTCTTCTCTATAGAAGATGGCTATGTAACAAGAGTAGTAGATGAAACATCTAAAGACTTACTAGAATCTTCTTCTATATAGAAGGTGGTTATGTAAAATGAAACCTTATATGATAATCGTAAAACCTTTGTGCATTTAGTTGTGGAATGCTTATTAATCTTAAATTGAAGCAATTATTACTTGATGCGATTGTTCAATTTTTTAACCTATTTAGAATATTCTTACTTTTTGTTCAAGTTTTTAACCTATTTATAATATTCTAGATATAAATTGATAATAATTTATGTGAGTTATTTTTAGAAAACATAAAAAATTCCATGATTATCTTTTTAAACTTAGTGTTGTATTTACCTTTTGTTGAAGAGAGAATTATTCAAAATTGCAATGTCATTTGTTTTCATTTCCACTTACTAATGACAATTAACTTTATTCTAGTTCTAGATATGTACTTTATTTTTTATGCAACCTTTTTCTAAAAGGGAAATTGGTTAGATAAAGTGATTTCTCTTAGAAGACCACTTGTAATTTAAGGAAAAAAATCCATGTCATAAGTTTAATTGTTGTTTGGAACTTAGTGTTATTTTATGTTTTTTGGAAGTACTTAGTGAAATACAAATTTTAACCTTGTTTTTGATAAGATAAGGTGGGAAAATGGTCCCACACCCAAAAAATAAAGTACAATACAATAAAAAAAATATTGCACCAACACAACAAAAATGAAGCTAACAAACCAAAAAATAAGAGCATTCCACACATCTGAAATTTGGTTCAACTTTCAATTCGACACCTCCAAGTCATTATCCTCATTTTTTTTGGATCTCGGTTACTAAGGCTTGGGAATCGGGGAAAGAGCTTTCCCTCATCCCCTCCCATTGGCCAAGAACAAGCGAGCAATCCACCACCTCCACACATTCAAATGATTTGGCTATGAATCCATTATTTGGGAGGGAGGCGTGGGTGGGAAGTTATAGATTGGGGTGGGGGGGCCTACTATCTAAGGGGCCTAAGAGGTAGATGTTGTTGTTATTGTCGGGGTTTAAATTTTCTAGGAACTATATTGTTCCCTCTAGGGGGATTATAGGGTTATTTAGACCTCCTAAGTTCTAATGCCACTATTCCGAGTTAGGCGGGTGTGATAGAGCCTCCCACTTCAACTTATTCTTCGCTTTGTATATATTCTCCTCCAATTTACTTTTCCCTCTATTGTACTCCTCATGCAGGATGGAAGGTCTTTAATGATTGAGAGAATCTAAACCATAGAGTCTTCAAGTTGGAAATTTTGTGTCCCATCAAGTCAAGTTTTTCCTCTTTGGAGATTTTCTTTTTATCTTTCTTTTTTTGGGGTTCTCTCCATGTAAAATTCTTCCACCTGATGGTCACTTATTTCCCTCTCTTCACATTTTTCATTCTGGGAAGGTTCCAAAGGAGGGTTAGAGTTTGGGACATGTGAAATAGAGTTGGTATCCAAAACCACCTCCTCATCATGACTTTTGATAGAGTCAAAGAACACCTCAAGAGACAAATCCTCAAGGAAATCATAGGTCAGGTATGTCTTTTTCTTCACTATCTTCCCCAAAATCCTAGATCACCTCATGCATACAGTATCCTTCTCTTTTCCTTCTTTCCTAATTTTATTTTCCTTTTATTTTTGATTCGTAGTAACAATTCTCATACATCTTATTTTATAATTTTCTTTCTAACTTTTCTTGTTTTCATCTTCATCCACCACCTACTTTCCCTTTCCATTTTTGGGTCTTCCCCTTCTCTTAGCATTATCTTGAGTATGTTTTGAGTTAGTTGTGTCTTCTAGTCACCATTTTCCTCATTTCTAAGTTGTTTCTCTCAAGTGGAATGCACTCTAAATTTTTTTTTGTATTCAAATTGGATTCTTTCAACACAATTCTCAACTCTCGAAAGGAACACTTTTGCTTCTGATTTTCCACCTTTTGAGTCACATCTTCTAAACACTATGTGGGGAGTTCAACTTATCACATTTTATAGTGTTCTTCTAAGGGTGCTCAAACTCTTTGACTTCCTTCAAGGGTTGAGCCAAGGTAATGTGAGGGTCCAACTTGGGATCAACCTTACCCCTAGTACTAGATTCAATAATCCTCAGTTGATTTAAAGCATTAGGAGGAGTTTTATATAGGTCAAGTATTGATACGAAAAAAAATGAGGCCTTGATGCAAGGGAGGCATGTCCCTATTGAGAATTGAAGGTTCAAATATAAGAAGGGAAATAAATAATCTTTTGATTCCTCAAATGAGCCAATAGAGGAAAATGATACATATGGACAACTCCAAAGAAGCCTTCAAGAGTGACATATTTAATAATATGTCAAATACCGTGATCCTAGGGCCTTGTCATTTCCTACCATTTGTATCTATTCTAGAAACTCACTAATTTTTCCTCCTTTAGAAAGACATCAATAAATTCTTTGTCTCAGGATTTGTGGGACATTTTCACCTTTTGACCATGACTATTGGTTCATGTAGCCTCTGCTATTATTTTCTTGGTCATCAAGAATTACACCCTCCAATTTTCACCTCCTGCTAGTTCTAGGAGTTAGCAAATGTTTTAGATAGGACCACATCATATCCTTGCTTCACTTGAAACTAAGTTGTGACCCCACTTTGTTAAAAAATCCTTCATATTCATTGTTATTCATTAACAACTCACAAGTGGAGGATTCCACTCGTAACTTTTCACCCCCCATACTACTTTCTTTTTTTCTTTCATAGATCTTGATGAAAGTGACAATTGTTTCCAAAAAGGAGATAGTAATAAGCACTATAAAACATTTATATTCTTTCAAATGAAATTTGTGAGCCATCGTGGGGTTATAATCATGACTAGGGATAGCATCTCTAGACAAAAATAAATAATATATTTTTTATCTTGGATTTTCTGTCTCATCAATCTTATCCTTCATGTGAGATTTTTTAGAAAGGGCGTATGCATCAATTTAATTTAATTCTCCTCCAATATTTTTAGTCCTTTCACTCCAACCAGAATTTTGTATCTCGAGGTCCTTAACTATCCTCTTTCCTTTCATCCCTCTTTTTATTCATTTTATTACATCTTTTCATCTTGTATTATAACAAGCAACTGATAGAGAGTTGAGAAAGAGCCTCACCCTAACACCTTCATTCCTTCATTTGCAACAACATCCATGTAGACTGATTTCCTTCCTTGTAGGTATAGCGTATTGTTAGTTTTTAAAAAAAATTAATGTATTTTCTCACTTCAATAATATGGTCCACCAACCTCCAAAAAGGTGTCATGTCACCCATTATTAGGTTTATGACAATTTTAGAGTCTCCTTCAATTTGAAGCTTACAAAAATTGTTGCTTAGAGCCCTTTTCACTTCATATCAAATAGTTATTGCTTTTGCTTCATTACTATTTTATCTTCCTATTTGGGAGGAAAAGAATTCAATAAGGTATTCATGATCATTTATCAAAATCCCCCAATAACCACTAGAATAGGGTTACACTTAGCTATTATTTTGAAATTTAGTTTAATCTAGCCTTGTTTAGACCTCCTCTAGACAATAAGTTTCCTCTTATTTTTGGAACAATTTTCCCTAGATGAACTTCAAATGTAAGATTCCATTTCAAAATTATCATTTCTTCTAGGTTGTTTTAAGGGTCTTTTCTATTCTTATTTTAACACTCTTTATATTTTCAAAGATAAAGTTTCTAATAACAAGGCTAAATTGTTATGGATTCAATTCCTTTTCCATAAAAAAATATTGTTCTTTCTTTCCATAGGTTCCATACCACATAAGGTGTTATTAATTTTCATAACTCCACAACTAGGGTTCTTTTGAAAGGAGGGATCAAACTTAAAAATAAATCTATCAAGTCTTTAGGGAAAACCTAAACAATCCTCAAGCAATCCATGATATAACCCCAAACTTAAAAATAGAAGGATCAATGAAGAAACAAGTGATTTATGTTTTCCTCCAATTTTTTGGATAGGATACACCTATTAGGGTGTTGGAAAACTCTTATTATTAGTTTATCCAAGGTAAGAATTTTTGTGTGTAAGGAAATCCACCAAAATAAATAAATCATTGGTAAAAGTTTAGAGTCCCAAGCTCCAAGATAGTTGAAATCAATATTTTTTTGTTATCTCAATAAAGAGTACATAGAAGAAACCATGTAATTTCCTAACGGATGGAGTTTCAATATTCTCTAATATTATTTGCCATCATCTAGGGGTAAAACTGTTTGTATTTATTTTTGAAGTTTTTTAGCCATATTGTAAAGACATTTTGTCATTATAGTTTGTTTTGTGAAATTTCACCAAATCCTAATTATGTCTTGTATTCAAAGGAGTAATTCTTTACATTGTGTCCAAATATTTCAGAGAGGTAGGAATGCAAATTAGAGACATTATTGTTGGTCAATAGAGTCTCTTCTCCCAACCAAACATCCTCCCAGAAGTCAATTATATCTCCCCTCCTGAGTTTCCATAGCAAGGAATGTTAGGGTTAGAAAGGCAGATATCTAATTGTGATAGGGCGAAAATGAGTGTTAGAATACGAGCAGCAAACAAAAGAGATAAAATAACACTAAAAACACCCTACACCTCAAGATTAGCCTAGTTGGATTCAATACAAAATAAAGATAACAAAATAGAACCTTTTACCTTGTCTCGAATCGATGTTTTGGTTGTCCCTTCAATCTTTGGTGTTGTATGCTCCTTGGATGGCAAGAGATGCAAATGTATAAGATGATATGAGGATGTAGAGATGAGTGGAAGTGGATGCAAGTATGAAAAATGGCTAAGTATGGCTCAAGGAAAAAATTGCAAGAGTTTGGCTAGCATGAATGATCTCCCCTAAAATGAGAGAAAAGAGGGGGTATTTATAGAGAATTTGGAGTTCTCTAGGGAAATGGATGGTCAAGATTGAGCCACCAAGATCAATATGTAGGGCTAAAGTGAGTTGAGAACTCACAAGCCCTCACATCTTGACATGTGGCATGTGAAGTGGCTTTAAAGAGGTGATGTGTACATGAGGTGGAAGGGTAGTACATGACATGGAGGTGGTACATAGTACCTTGGGATTGGACAAGATCTCCTCATAAAGGAGGTACTTGTCCCCATGTGGGTGAAAGGACATGTGGGGAATTAAAAAAATCTCAAATATCTTCATGGGGATGAAAAAAGGAATTTTAAATTCCAAAGGATGCATTGGGGGATTAAATGTGAATTAAAAATTCACATGGGGAATGGAGTGCCTTCTTCAAAAAGAGAAAGTCTTTAATAAGGTTTACTTATGACACATTCCATAAATGATATGGGGATTACTGATGACCTAATTAAGTAATTAAGGTTGTGCAAGTACTTGATTAGACAAATTAATTATGATTAGAAGTGGGTTAGATTTTACATGTGACTTGATGTGACAAGTCAAAGATCACATGGGGAAGAGAAAAAGGAATTTAATATTCCTTGGAAGGATAAAAGGAATTAAAAATTCCTTGAGAGGTTGATTAGGCTAGTTAATGAAGGATTAGAGGAGGGTTAGGTGGCTAAAAGAGATTAGAGGCCAACTTGCAAAAGTTGGAGAATGTGGCACATCCTAATCAAGGACAAGGATTAGGCATGTGCACATCCCTAATGATGAGATTAGAAGATGGATTAGGATTAAGTAAAAATGATGGAGGGTGTGACATATGAAGAATTAAATAAATGTCATATTCATTTAATTCATTTGATGAAAGGGGGAAGGTATTTAATTATTTAACTAGATACCTTAGGGATTAGAAGAACTTTAGAGATATTAATTAAATAATAGTGATATTACTTAATTAATGTGGATAAGGGGATGCTTAGATGAAAAGGGATAAATTTGGATATATTAAGTGTCCAAATTTAGGTGTCTACATTAACAATTAAATGCATATTTAATTAATAAACAGAGAAACTAAAACACACATAGAATAAATTATAACACAGAGAATTTAACGCGGTTCACCCAATCCGAGCTACATCCACCAAACCGCAGCCATCCAATGATTTTATTATCCAGTGAAAAAACTTATTACAATCTTGCGAATAATCATGTTTTTCATCATACTGTAACCCACATCTGAACCCATTTTTAACAAGCTTAGAAGCTTCTAGATTAGAGTTCTACAAAGTCGGTTTTTTTCTTTTTCTATTCATTTTTCCTTTTCTGGTGACGACACGAAAAAGTAGGAGGAAAATTTTTCTCGAGAGTTGTCGCCCCCGAACCCCCGCCCGGGGCCTGGCCCGGCCCCAGACCTCCGCAAGGATACATGTCAGGGTGTACAGTATAGCATGATCAATCGCCACATACCAACAATCTCCCACTTGGAGACTGATCAGGCTCCACACCAACACAAGGAACACTTAGGGACATAGGAGTATATAGGAAATATTTGCACTACAATATTTTTCCTTTAATATGTTACACTAATCTTTCCTCTATTTAATCATTTCCCATCCTAGCTTAGTCATGAGGGATTTTTTTATCAAACTTATATTTTTGAGGCCTAAGCCTCAATTAATTTTAGATTGAAAAACCATATCCCAATTAACCAAGATAAATCTCTTTTTTTATTTTCCCCTATCCACTTAATTATTTTTTGTATTTGCTGGACATCCTAGTAACATGTCAGACTTGTACTTTGAACAAAGATAGATAATAAGTGGGAATAGTTAGAAGGAAATTTTTCAGAATAAGACACTTTCCAACTTGCCTTAATAATTCACCCTTTCATCTTGTGAGCTTTTATTGGATCTTCTCACATGAATGACATTCCATAATGTATGTTCTATTTTTTTAATCAATAAGTAGAGGCCTAGGTAGGTGGTTGGGAGAGATTTAATAGAGCATCCCATAATTGAGATTATTTTTTCTTGTAGAGTTTTGTTTGTTTGAACAAGAATGTTTTTATTTTTTCATAGCTAATGTATCATCTAGACATCAAAGCATGGTAATTTGGAATATAGTATTCAACACTTGGCGGTATCATTTTAGCTACCAAATCAAAAAAAATCATTCATTTTTTATTCTTGAATCAAAGAAATATCCACTTTTTTTAAGTAATTTTTTAAAAGTAGCTTCTTTTGATAATTGTTGAGCTCTCTTATCTTCCATGAGAGGATGATAATTTCTTTCTTTTTCTAGAGGTAGTAATCTCCAGAGTCTTATTTTCCACAAACAAATTCCTTTTCCATTTCATTTGATCTTTTTTCTTTGATTATGGGCCTAATTGGCTTCTGATTTGAGCCTACATCAGGTGTCTTCCTATGTTCCTTTATCTTGTGTTTGTTTTAAGAATGGAAGTGAAAACACATTTGTGTCCACTTGGGGCTAAAGAAAGGGCCAACCTTTACATCCTTATTAACCTCATGGGAGTTTTCAATAATTTCTTCTACCTTGATAATTAGTTTTGAAGGTGGGTCATCCTTATTTATCACCTTTCCCCTAACTTTTGAGATTTCCAACTATCCTCTCTATTTTCTTTAAATAATTCCTTGACTATCATTCTACACAAAGGATTCAAAGATTGAATATATTTGGTACTTCCTTCCATCCTTTGTAATATTTTTGAGCAAGAATCACCCTTTGCAAGTTAGGGGAAGGTTCTAGGGAATTGAAAAGGTTTATGATGTCCTTCTTGAAAGGATATTGTTCAATATTTTTTTTCTAAGGTGACCTCAATTGTGTGTTACACCCCATTTTGTTATTATCTATTTACTTTTACCTTGATGGGTTAAAATCATTTAATATATATATATGATTATGTTTTATACGAATCTTGATGGAATTTCATGAATGAATGTTTAATTCAAGTTTATATTATATAATGATTCTGACAATGAAATATATGATGCATATGATTGTATTGTTATCCACTAACTACTTTTATGATGTACTAACAACAATGTGTGCCATAGGGTAACCTTTCCAATCAACATCAACAACATGGTCCACATGGTCCCCTTCCCAATCAACAGTACCAACGACAAGGTGTGCCATAGGATACCCTAAGTTCCAATCAACATCAACAAGGCGGGCCACATGGCCCCCTTCCCAATCAACAATACCAACAACAAGGTGTGCCACAGGGTACCCTTTGCAATCAAAATTAACATGGTGGACCACATGGTCCCCTTTCCAATCAACAATACCAACAACAAGGTGTGCCACAGGGCACCATTTCCAATCAACATCAACAAGGTGGGCCACATGGTTCCCTTCCCAATCAACAGTACCAACAATAAGGTGTGCCACAGGGTACCCTTTCCAATCAACATCAACAAGGTGGGCCACATGGTCCCTTTCCCAATCAAAAATAACAACAAGGTGGGCCACATGGTACCCTTCCCAATCAACATCAACAAGGTGGGCCACATGGTCCCCTTCCCAATCAACAGCTCCAACAACCAAGTGTACCACCAACGCACTACCAGGGTAACCTTCAAAACAATTCATCCCAACAACAAGGTGTACCGCCAACACACTACCACAGTAACCTTAAAAAAAAATTGTCCCAACAAAAAGGTGTGCCCCCAATGCACTACTAGGGTAACCTTCAAAATAATTCATCTCAATAGCAAGGTGTACCCCCAACGCACTATCATGGTACCCATCTTCAACAAAATCAACAAGGAGCTAACCCTCCTTACAATAAAAAAAGACCTAACCCTCCTTATATTCAACAAGGAGCTAACCCTCCTTACACTCAACAAGGACTTAACCCTCCTTCCACACAACAAGGATCTAACCCTCCTTACATTTAACAAGGACTTAATCCTCCTTTTATACAACAAGGACTTAACCCTCCCTCCACCCAACATGGTTACTAAGGTCCTATACCTCCACAATACCCAACCTATGACCAAATGAATATGGTAGAACAACAAGGCTACAACACACAAGTTCCACAAACAAATGTACCAAACACAGAGGTAGACATGCAACTACAGGCCCTAAATTAGAAGATATTGGAAATCCAGATTGGAAAACCCAAGAAGACCTACACTTTACAGGATATATGTCCATTCCCTTTTGATCGCTCCATTACTATACTCACTTTCCTAAAAATTTCAAAATACCGAAGTTTGACAAGTACAAGGGAGAGGGTGATACAGTAGAACATGTGCGATATTTTTCGGTGGCTTGCATGTAAGTGTAAAAAAATGATTCCTAACTAATGATGCTTTTTCCACACAACCTTACTAGTCACGCTATGGAATAGTTTTCACATCTACCACCAGGAATTAGGATCTTTGATGAGTTGAATAACAAGTTTGTGAACCACTTCTCATTCAACATAGAACAAGATGTCACCATCATTGCTCTACAATATTAAATAGAGTCAAGGAGAATCCTTTACATCCTACCTACAAAGATGGAGACATAAAGCTTGTAGATGCAAGTGGCCTATTCCCGCAAAAGAACTGGTAGATATCTTTGTTTCCAATTTACAAGAATAAATCAATTATCAACTCACCATGTTGTGCCCCACTAACTTCGAAGAGACTATTGAAAAGGGACTACACATTGAAAGAGCTCTCATAGCAAGGGGAGTTATTAAACTGAACAACCCAAGAGATAATTCTTCAAGTTCAAATGAGAAACCCAAGATTTGGGCCAAGGAAAAAAAATGTTACAAAGGATGGAGTAGTTGATGCTAGAGTTGTATGGAACATACAAAATCCCAATGTACTGCAAAACAAACCTCAAGTTGCACAAATGAGCTATTCTCTCAACAACGTACAAAACAATCAACTCACCTATCCCCAAAACAATCAAGCGGTTAACCAACAAATAAATTAGGGAGGACAACAAAGGCAATATGATCAACCAAGGAGGAAATTTACTGCCTTAGGAAAACCACTTGAGATAATCATGCGAAAACTAGTTCAAAAAAACCTCATCAAGGTCAACGACTGTCCAAATTATGAAGAGCCAAGTTTCAAAACACCATGGTATAATGAAAAGGACTTATGTGAGTTCCACAAAATCAAAGTACATACAATGAATAATTGCATTAGACTCAAACATATAATACAAGACTTGATTAACAAAGGAGAAGTTGATATCGAACACTGTCTTGGAAACAAAGACCTCCAAATCTACAGGAATCCAATTCTGAACCATGCTAAGAAGAATGAAAAAGGAAAGATCGATACTATCACAGTGCTAACTACACCTATGGTGACACCATCCTAGGCACCCTCTCACAAGCAGATGACACTAGGGTCAATGTGCTAACTATACGAGGAAGAGACCCTGAATGTAACGTAACTAACCAATGAGGGAAAGTCACAATACAAGGAGACCCACCTAAAACCACAACTAAGTCATCCAATGACTATAGCATTGTGGAACAACTGAAGAAGACTCCTACTTTGATCTCCATCCTAGATCTTATGAAATTATCACTTGCACATAGGGTAATACTAGAGAAATCTTTGGAAACAACGGTCCCTAATGACCTCAATCTTGATCAGTTTCAAGCCATGGTTGACAAGATCACAACCAATCATCATTTAGTCTTTTATGAGAAATACCTTTTGCAGAAGTCATTCCATAAACAAGCCCTCTATATAGAGATTGATGTCCACAAACATATGGTTAAAAGAGTATTGATAGATGTACAAACCTAGATCCTAAACATGCAATAACACAATAAACAAACAACAAATTAGATTCGAATGCAAGCTAGAATGTAGATTCCTCATGAAATTCATTTAAATTGCAAAAGAGAGAGGAAATGAAATGAATAATACGACAAAACTTAAAACATATCAAATCCTATTTTAAAGCAAAGTAAATTCTCAATCTCTTGAGGGAATTGGTGCCAATTTGATGTGAAAATTGGCCCTTTCCCAACTCAAATGATGCAATGGTGATTTGGTGATGAAAGTTGATCCACTTTGATGAAGAGAGATGAGTGCTCCAAGATGAAAATCTGCATAACCTAGTTACAACTCAAAAGTATGGATGAAGATTGCTAAAGATTTGAGTATAGTAAGTTTACTCAAGTTGTGGATGATAAAATGAGGAGATTAGCCTCTTATTTATAGAATGACAAGTTGAAAGAATGCCCAAAATAGAGCAATGTGGGACTAAATTTCATCCAATGGCAAAGTGCCACTTGTCAACATTTGAATGGGCCAAGGATGTGCAAGTTTTGATCAATGTGCCAATAAATGCCAATATTTGAATTTTGAAATTGTATTAATGGCAAGGTGGAGGGAGAGTCAAATGGAGTTATGGCCACTTGGCTCAATGCAAAAGGACTTGTAAGAGGGAATGAATGCCTTGTTGGAAGGACAAAGTCAACTCAAATTTGAATTTCAAAATTGAAGAATATTCCTTAAAAGATGCTTTGTTGAAGAAAATATAGATTTAATAAATCAAATAACTCTATTTTCATGTGCAAGTGGAAAAAGATGGAGGATGGGACATGAGAAGAGATTAAATTAATCAAAGTTAATTAATTTAATGAAGAGATTAGGTGATTTGATTAATTGATTTAGATTTGTGGGTTCAAATAAATCAAAAAAGAGGTGAAAATGATTAAGATCTAGTTAAATAAATTTTTTGATTTATTTAACCAAAAGGGGGTGATGTTTGATTAAATTAGATAAATGTTTCATTTATTTAATTTAATAGAGGAACTATAGAGATTTAATTATTTAATTAAAACATAGATTTAGGAATTAATTAAATAAAATGGTTTATTTAATTAACGAGAGATAATGGCTTAACAAGATAAAATTGATTTATTTTATTAAGAGATGAAATGTGATGAATTTAATCAAATAAAGGTTATTCGATTAAATGGTTAGACCGAGGGATGATTCAGGATGAAATGGTGTTAGTGGTTAGGATCAAATGCGCAATGTCAATCAGTATATTTTGTGTGTCTACATTTTGCCCCTCTTTAAAGCAACGCACTCGTTGTGTTGGTTCAAATAATAAACGATCTCGATCAAAGCCAAAAAAAATCTGATTTAAAAAATTTGCCTCCCTACTATCCCGGCGAAGGACATTATGGTAATATACTGCCCCCTCGAGAGATTGGACGAAAATTTTGATTTTTGGGTGATCTCACGAAAAGAGAGGACAAGGTGCCCAACAGGTCCAAAAAGGCTCCAGGAGGCCAAAAACGTGTCTAAACGCAATAAAACAATGTAAAACAAGCCTCTACAGGACAAAAATAGGTTCAAGAGTTCAAAACCCTGGTAGGAGAGTCAAACAGGATCAAAAAACCCTAATTTTCAGGCTTTAAAAGGCTCTGAGGGGTCACTTTCAATTTTCACTCATAGCCCTTTAGCGATTTTGAGATTTGAGCTCTAACACCCTGACGAGATGGTGCAACGACAACTCCCGATGCATATTTCTAATTGAGTCCAGACATACCAGTGACCTCCTGGCATTGGGGCACCGGTAAGTGATCCTTACTTGAGCTTCATTTTTTATTTTTCGCATTCATTTAATGCTTTTAAACTTAGTTCCTTCGTTGCGGTGCTATATAGTGCCGCTCAAAATCCAAACTGCACCGCTCGGTGGTCCAAACTGGCCTGCCTTTGTAGAATGCACTGTGGCGGTGGAGTTTGGAGTTTGGAAACAAACTTCAAACTCCAATGCTCATGCTATCTCCAGTGGGGGCATTTAAAAGTGCGACTCGATGGCGGACTTTTAGACTAGAATCTTTGCCAAACTGTGCCACTTTTTAGAAAAGTGCACCGCGGCGGCGCTCTTTAAGACTTTGGCAGTCCCAACATCGTAGTTTGCAAATTTCAAACTGCGACGCCTTCACAGATAGCGACATTGGGATGATTTTTTGGACATTCGAAATAAAATTTCTTAAAAGTTTTAACATGGCGACCTTCCCTGATGCAGGATGTGGCGAGGGATCTCTATTCTCAGGAGCACAGACCATGGGATATTTTTGGTTACCTGCGAGACCTAAGCGATAGGGAGCAGGATCGGCTACAGGACATGGGACTATGGTACATTGCTTACGCAATGCTTGTGCGGACCCACCTTAGGATGATGTCAGCGCTTGCTGAGAGATGGCACAGTGAGACCTCATCCTTCCACCTTCCTACTGGCAAGGCCACCATCACCTTGGAGTACATGTGGCACATCCTTAGATTGTCGATTCATGGTCAGCGAGTTATTTTTGATAGGGATGTCGGACGAGACACCTGCCATGCAGTCCTCACCACAAATGAGGTTATGTTTTGTGAGGTCCAGATAGAGTTGGAGCGCCATAGGACACTCGCATCACCATTCTGTCTAGTGGTTGTAGCGATCATCTTAGGTCTTGTTGCCTCGAATCAACGAAGTCGATATTTTAGTCCTGGTTGGGGGCTCTACTGGGAGCAGATGGTTCGTGACAGGCTAGTCTGTTTTGCACAGGGGCCTGTTCTTCTAGCCTCCCTTTATAGGGACTTACACGAGTACGTCTACCTCGATGGAAGAGTACTTGGAGCAGGTGTCACGCTTCTTCACGTGTGGGCGTGGGAGCACATCATCATTCTCCGGTCGTGAGTCATTGCAATTTCGATGGGGCCTGATGATCCCCTAGTGTGGCGTTATAGAGGTGGTGTGTCCTTTACACACACGAGTGAGCACGGGATTCCTCATTGGAGGAGGGTCCTGAATGATATGCAGGTTTTTACATGGTGCCTCTACCTTGGTTGCCCTGGATGGGCCGACGATGCACAACATATATTCTTTACCCACCAAGACTGCTTTATGCAGATGCAAGAGCATACGATGGTCGAGAGATACCTGCCAGGGCAAGTCCAGCATCAATTTGGTGAGCCACAGGACCGACCAGATGGTGACTATGTGGCCATATTTTCCTGCACTGTATCACAGGGTTCATGGGGGCAATACATTCCTGCCTCCAAGGCAGTGGATAACTTAAAACAGTTGGTGGCCCGGCCGTGGGTATATGATTAGGGACCTACAGATCCATGCATGACACAGGCCTATAGAGATTGGTTTCAGTGACCCCTGCGATTGACAGTTCTAGTCGCACCCTCTGCTCGGCGGAGATCGAGGGGCAGAGGGGGAGGACGAGGATGAAGAGATGGTGAGTAGTAGGATCAGTCGGTCAAGGTTCTAGTTCAGTCGGTCCAGGCTGATGTTCATATGTAGGATCAGGACCAGGGGCTAGCCAAGCAGTAGGATCAGGTAAATGCACCACCATGAGCTGAGGGTGAGGATCAGCCTCACGTGCAGCCCGCACGAGCACAGCCAGCAGGACATCCAGATCCCCAAGATGCACTGATTGCATAGTTGCAGGCTCAGGTTCAGACCTTGACGACAGAGAGGGATTAGGGCAAGGCCAAAAGAGACCAGGCTGCAGAGCTACAGGCGGCTGTAGAGATGGGTTAGAGACAACATTTGGAGAGCATGATGGCCTCCTCCTCTTAGAGCACAGTGCCTCTTCGTTCTTACAGGGAGGCCATCTAGGAGGCAGACTATTATTGCCTGCATTATCATCAGGTCGTACCCAGAGCAGAGTGGGCCCTATATTACTCGTAGCGGACTAGCCACAGATCGGTAGAGGGTAATGGTGATAGAGGCAAGGGCAACAGACAGGAGGGTTAGGCCTCGTTCTGATCGAGATATCATTTTTTGTGCCATATGGGCTCATTTTTTATAGCCTGATGGGCCTTTTTGTACTTATTGACACACATGTACAGTGATCTAATTATTTTGTACTATGAAAGTTACCCGATGATGATATATATGAGATGATGATGTTGATATGATGTGTATCATTTATTTATGCATTTATGGATGGTTCTATTTCTATATGCTATGCAATAATGTTATGGTGTTATGATATGTATATATGGATGCATTTATTTTCAATGATGTATGCATTATTAATAGATCTATGTTAATATATGATATGCAAATGGATTTATATGATATGTGATATGGATGGATGATATGTACGTTTTGATGATATAATTTATATGATGATTTATGTATTTTGATGCAAATGTTATGATATGTGATATGAGATGGATGATGTAATATGCAAAATGATATGGAGATGATTTAAGGTGCATACGCGAAATGATATGTGAATCATGATTATAAATGCTTTTATAAAATGATTATGGATGGATGTACGCTTTTAATGTAATGGATTTTTTTTGTTCCTATTATGCTTTGAATGTTTTTACCGGTATGGAATTATTTATGCAAAAATGATTGTGATGTGGTTATTTATGAGATTTTCTATATGATATGGATGAATGATGGATGATATGTATGTTTTTATGATTATGCATGATGTAATGTGAATGCAATGGTCATGCTCTATATGATATGTATTGATGTTGTAAATGGGATGGTTTTACAATGCTGAGAATAACAAATATATATTATCCTAAACATGTTAAATGATCATGAGATGTATGTGATGCATTTATTGTGATGTGATGTAATATATGAAATGATATGTTAGTGCAAAGTAGTATGATGATGCAAAATGAATGTAATGTGAGAGATGACCTTATGATATTTATGTGATGTGAATATGTATGCTTATAATGCGATGGATTATCCATAATGCTCATGTACCTATTATGTTTGATTATGCAGTAGATAGTAATATGAGATGATTATGAAATGTTTTATGCAAATGAATGTTATGCTATGGTTTATGTGATGAATGCAATGTGATGAAAAATAGATGTAATGTGATGAAAAATGGATGTGCTGATTTATGAAAAATGTTTATATGATGGTGGAGATACAATGCATATGTTTAATGTATGATATGTTTATGCAAATATGCTAATGATTTGTGGATGCAAGATCGACGATGATGATGACTAACTGTCATAGTACCTTGTTAGCGTGAAGAGCAAGAAGGGATGAAAGAAGAGGAGACATTTCAACAACACATAAGATGATGAATATGAAAATGATGATGACTACTTGCCGAGGAGTTAGGATTTTCAAAGGGCCAATTTCCTTATGTTTTATAATGCACGTGGTACGATGCATCAAGGTATAGAGAACCAGGATGGCATTGTACCTAGTGTGGACTTTGACTTGACAAAATAGATAGGAGTATTCTTCTTCACACCTGACATACGGAAACCTTACTAGGGTGCATTTTAGGTACTTCAAACATCTTGGACCAAAACATAGGAAGGAAAACCTTCTTATGTGGTCAACAAAATATCTAAAACACCCTCCGTACACACCTAAATAAAGCAAGTATTCGCCGAGGTTATTTTACAAGAATATTCAACAAGCACAGCAGACAAAAGATAATGATCATTGCCCCATTCCTATTTCTCTAAATCCTCTATTTGGATATCATCAAGAGGTCCTTGGAATGAGTGGAATAAGATAAGTCAAAAGACAAAGATAAAGTAAAAAAACAAGCTGATGTTCTTCAATACTGCTAACCAAAAGGGGATGTGTTTTCAAGGATAAGAATCGAAACTATTGCCAAAAGATAATGCCCATTGTAGGAAGGATACATCCTAGGACATGTTAGTGGATGGTGGCACGCCATTTCGTTTATCCAAAGTGTTTTTTTTGATAAATAATGCCCATTGTAGGAAGAATACATCCTAGGACATGATGTTATCAGATGATTGAAATGTGATTGATTGGATGATAGGTTATTGACACAAAGAGTTGACCAACTTGTTTACATACTGACTTAAACCTGAGACTTGACGTTTTGAGTTTTCACTTTTAACTTGCTAGACCTATTTCCAATTGTTTTACCAAAGGTTGAGGATGACAATTGTTTATTATGAGTGATGTTATTGTGGGTGAAAGCGAGATGATACAGATGGATTTTTTTAAATATTTGGATGTTTTTGGAGTTTTCCAATGTTTTGATGTTGTTTCTAGTATTTTTTCAAGATTTTCAAATGTTTTGATTTTTTTGATTTTACAATGTTTTGGGGTTTTCTGAGATTTTGACCAAGAGACTAACCTAAGGACCTATCTGATAGGGTAGGGTTGGATGGAACACTCACTGTCCCATGCTCTGGGTCTCACCTTGGAAAACCCTTTGGTGTCTCTCTCCACCTTCTTAACCTAAAGGCCCTAATGCTTGTTAGGCACCCCTAGTTCTCCTGGCCAACCCTACTATCAACCTTCTTTCATTCCACCAAGCCAATCTTGATGCCTTGCCACTATTTTACCCTTGACCCTTACTCTTCCCTAAAGGCCAATTACCCTCAACATTCAATTAGGCTTTTGCAGGGGTGTAAAGATGAAGTAAAAAGCTTCATAGCAGCCTATTAGGGTTCTTGTTCAATTACAAAACTCCAATTCTCCATCGCTACCACCAAACCCTCTCCTAGGGTTAGAAAAGGCTACAAGCCTAGAGCCCCAATTAGGCCTTTTAACCTTAGAAAAATGAAATTTACTCCAAAACCCTCCAAACGACCAAGGTTCTTCACTTGGGGTTTGTGTTTCCCATGCCCACACCTTGAAGATTTTTGGGGTTTTGAGCCTGTACAGTCTGTACACTACCCTTACTCAAAAATGGCCAAAAACTAGGGTTTATAAGCCTTTTCCAAGCTGATTTCAAACTGTCAGAGTCTTCTCACACCAAAAGGGTTGATGGAGCCTCCTCCTGACCACCAAGCCTTGCCAAGACCCTCAACTAAATTCTCCAAAAGGAATTTTTCCAAAATCTTAGCACCCCTGCAAGTTATGTACCTTGCACTCCTTGTCTCCCCTAGCCAGACTCTGCCTGGCTCGCCTAGGGAAAGACATTGCTAACCACTCCTGCACACACACAAGCCCTACAACCTCCCATATTTACACTCATGGAGCCTAGTCACTATTCCCAAAGGGCCGTACAATTTGTATGGTGGGAAAGTGCTCTGGCACTCCATTTTCTCAAGACCGCCTGGTTCAGGCCAGAAAAAGAAAGAAATCAAACTATTTACAAACAAAGATGAAAAAAAATCACAAAGGAAAATGGATGGCACACAAAGCTTGTACTCTATTCACACTACATTCTACAATAAAAAATAATAGCAGGTTTATTCCATCAAAGCACTATTTAGATGCAAAAATCAGAAAATTGCCTCACAGAACACTGTTTCTTTCAATTTCATAAAATGTCACTACAATATCAGTGCTTCCAACCCTGCTCCATGGTCGAAGCACACCATAAATAGGCTCCAAAAATAGTTAAGCTCTTCTTGTCGAACCTATTGAAGACCCAATCATCAAAATTATAAAACCCATTGTGTTTTTCAACCCTTGCCAACTTTTTAAAACTTAGCAAGATGAGCTCCTAAAATTATTTATGTCTTGACAACTTATTTCCTCAAGATCAAAAACACCTCTAAGCTAACTACACAATGGTCAACATGACCTTTATGAAAACAAAACAAAATTACCCTTCTAGATTTCCTATTTACCTATTGAACTGCCTGTTGTTCCTTAGGTGCTCCTGCACCACTATCCTAGGGGCCTCAGGGCCTGATCAATAGATTAGCCTTGCCTACGTTATACATGCAGAGACCACGTAGTTTGACTGATGACTTGACCGTTTTACAAATGAAGATATACATGATGAAATGTCAGTTTATTATGACAAACTCCTAAAGGACTGACCTAAGTGTCTCGGGGGATGATCAAAGATCAACCTTGCCTACATTCAAGGCTCAATGACCTGTAGTTCGACAAGACAACTCTATTTTTTTGACTTTTTGACCTATTTTTGGATTTTGATATGTTTTGAATGTTTTTGGATTTTGGTGATTTTTTGATGTTTTTGGATTTTTTAATTTTCTTATGTTTTTGGATTTTCTAATTTTAGGACTTCAAGAATATACACGAATCTAATCCGATGAGAACATGCCCCCAGCGTGATGCAATATACTACTTCGATAAAGGCAGGACAAACTGGCCTTGAGGATGGGCCGAGTAGTACTAGGAGGGATCATGATACGAACACAGGACCAAGCGATGGCGTGGATGCGGGTGGATGAGTGATGGATGGAGATTCGAATGCGATGGATGATGGAAACATAATGGATGGATGATGCAGAACAATCCGTAAAGATCCTGGTAGATGGAAAGTGCTTATTTACACAAGGTGCCTATTTTCCAGGTTTTCACCAAGGTACTTGTCTAAAGTGCCAGCAAAGTGGTTTTCACTAGAGGATGATTTTTCTCTTTACTATTTTTGATCCTTTTTCTGATTTTTTAGGATTTTTTGCTTTTTGATTTTTTTGTTGTCACCAAGACGCCTGTTTGCCAGGTTTTCACCAAGGTAACCATTTTTTACGACATTTTCTGATTTTTTTGGATTTTTGGTTCTATACCCTGAAGGATTAGGCATAATTTTTTTTGAGATGAGAGCTATTCATGGGCTCTTCCAGAGGTTCCCCTTCGGGTGTTGATAACTAATATGCCCCTGACTTATAGCTTGTTGTGATAACAAATGGTCTGAACCAGTTGGGTTCAAATTTTCCTTTGTTGTTTGGATTTGGGACGTTCTTCTAATTCTCCTTTAGTACCAGTTCTCCAACTTGGAATGTTTTGCTTCTGATTTTCTTGTTATAGATCCTCTTGAGTTTGTTTTTATAGACTTGCAAATGATTTAAAGCGTCTATACGCCACTCATCCAATAGCTCCAGCTCATTCAGTCTTGATACTCGGTACTCTTCATCCGTGATGAGGTTTTGCAGTGATATTCTTAGTGATGGGAGTTCAATCTCAATGGGGAGTACTGCTTCTAATCCGTCGACCAAGGAGAAGGGGGTGGGATCGGTGGGTGTGCGGATGCTGGTTCGGTAGGCCTAGAGGGAAGGATTGAGCTGCAGATGCCAGCCACGACCTGCGTCATTGACTGTTTTCTTGAGGATCTTTAAAATGGTTTTATTTGTGGCTTCTGCTTGGCCATTGCCTTGGGAATAGTATGGGGTGGAGAAGCGATGTTGGATTTTAAATTTTTCACACAAGTCGCAGACATCCTAATTCTTAAATGGTGTCCCATTATTTGAGATAATGGCTTGTGGGACACCATAGCGGCAAATGAGATAGTTCAAGATGAACTTTGATATCTTCTTCCCGATTATATATGTCATGGGTATGGCTTCCACCCACTTGGTAAAGTACTCTGGGGTGGTTATGATGAACTTGTGGCCATTACATGAAGTGGGAGTGATTTTTCCAATGAGATCAAGTCCCCACTGCGAAAAGGGCCATGGTGTGATGATGGGATGAAGTTCTTGAGCTGGAGCATGGATGAGGTCCCCATGTTGACATTGTAGACACCTTCTAACATAGTCATGTGCCTCTCTTTCCATTGTAGGCCAATAATACCCCATCCTCAAAAATTTCTTAGCTAGGGTCATTCCACTCAAGTGTGAACCACAAATGTCATTATGTACTTCAGTTAAAGCAGTCAATGCCTCCGTAGCATTTAAACAACATAGTAAGGTTCCTTCTATGCTCCTACGATACAAGGTATCTCCTAGGATGATGAATCGGGATGCCTTATTGACAAAGGTTCGTTTTAAGGTTGAAGGTAAGTCAATAGGTATGACATCTATTCGCAGGTAGGTATAGATTTCATGATACTAGGGATCACCAGGACCAACGATTTCACATACAAATTATGATTCTGGTACCTCGAATGCAGGCATGAGAAGTTGCTCTACCAATAATTCATATGATGGGACATTGTGAAGGATGTCCAGTAGGGATCCAATCGTTGCCATGGCGTTTGTAGCTATGTTGTTGGCCCTGGGTATCTGCTCAAATGTGATCTTGATAAAGGATTCCTTGAGAGTCTCCACTAGTTTCTTGTATGGAGTGAGCTTATCATCCTTAGTCTGGTACTCATCGTTCACTTGGTTTATTATCACCTGAGAGTCTCCATATACTCTAAGGGCCATGATGTGCCACTACACTACTATTCTGAGACCTATGGTTAAAGCCTCATATTCTGCAATGTTGTTGGTGTAGGGGAACACTAATTTATAGGACCTTGGTATGTAGTCACCTTGTGGGGTGATAAATAAGAGACCAACTCTAAATCCATGTTGCATATATGAGCCATCAAAGTAAATTTTCCAGTGGTCAGCTATGTTGAGATTGAAGATGGATTCATCTGGAAACTCTGAGATGAGAGGATTCTCTTCATAGATTGGTGCTTCTGCAAGCTGATCTATGATGACTTGGCCTTTAATTGCTTTCCACTCTATGTATTCAATGTCATACTCTGATAGTATCATGACCCATTTAGCCATCCTTCCAGTGAGCATTACTTTTGTTAGTAAGTACTTGAGAGGGTTGATTTTGGCGATGAGTTATATTTTGTGTGCCAGCAAGTAATGTCTAAATTTTTGTGATGCAAACACTACTGCTAGACATAATTTCTTGATGAATGAGTAATTTAACTCATGCCCAACCATTGTTCTGCTGATATAATAGATGGCCCTTTTTGTCCCGTTTTCGTCGTGCTAAGCTAGAAGAGCACCGAGGGCTGCTGTTGTTGCTGACACATAGAGAATTAATGGATTTCTTGGGATCAATGGAATTAGGACGGGTGGTGTAAGCAGATATTATTTGATCTTATTGAAGGCTTCTTCACACTTTTTATCCCATTTGTACGCTACTCCCTTGTGAAGTAGGTGATAATATGGATTCTGTTTATCTGCCAATTGTGCTATGAACCTTCAAATGGATTGAAGCTTGCCTTTGAGACCTCTCAATTGTTTCAATGTTTTGGGTGCCTCCATCTCGAGGATTTCTTTTACCTTTGTTGGATCTACCTCAATACCTCTCATTGATACTATGTATCCTAGCAACTTTCCTGATTGTATGTAGAAGACACACTTCTTTGGGTTTAATCTGACCTTGTATTCCTCTAGCCTATCAAAAATGGTACTTAAGGTTGCTATGTGATCCTTCCTCCTTTTGGATTTGGCTAGTATGTCATTGACATAATCTTCGATATTTTTATGAATCATGTCATGGAAGATTAACATCATGGATTTTTGGTATGTTTCTCCTGCATTCTTCAAGCTAAATGGCATCATATTCCAGCAGTAAGTCCCCCATGGACAAGTGAAGGTTGTTTTGTGTTGGTCTTCTTTAGCAATCATTAACTAGTTGTATCCTGAGAAACTGTCCATCAAGGAAAGCATTTCATGTCCCACCATCATGTCTACAATCATGTCAATGTTGGGCAATGGGAAGTCATCTTTTAGACATGCTTTGTTTAAGTCCTTGAAATCTATGCAAATTATGATGCCCCCATCAGGTTTTGAGATAGGAACCAGGTTTGACACCCATTCTGGATAATCTATTGGTTGAATGAATCCTACATCTAATATCTTTTTTAGTTCCATTTTGACCAACAGGGCGATTTGAGAGTGCATTTTCCTAAGCTTTTGTCTAACGGGCTTTGCTTCAGAGTATACTGCTAGGTGATGAACTATAATTTTTGGATCAAGCCCTGGCATGTTTGCATAGCTCCATGCAAATTTTACCTATCTCTATCTCAAGAAGACTGCTAGGAGCTATTGTTCTTCTGATAGTAATGATTCTGCATAGAATGTGATGTGCGGGCTTTCCCTTGTTCCTAGATTAACTAGATTGCACTTTTTTGCCAGGACTACTGATTTTTCCTAATGAAGAGCTCTGAAAGGAAGATTGAATCCCCCATCCTCAAGTGCCTCAGAGAGTTTTTCACCATTGGATGCATCCTTTCTTTTTACTTCTTTCATGTCAGAGAGTGCCACAGTGTGGTTTTGACTCAAGGACTTAGATATTATTCTTAGTTTCTCACTTTTGCAATTGAGGGATTCAATCATTTCCCCATAATAGGCCTATGTATCTAGCTCAATGATGAACCATGCTTTGTGATCCCCACATGGAATGTTATCCCGTAGTCCCATGAATTCTGAGAGCACCTCATCATTTTTGAATGTGTCAAGAACTGGTGGTCCTTGTTGATCATAATCGATGAGTTGGGGGTAAACTAGGCGGATTTCATGATTTTGATGGTCTGACTCAAAAGATAAGGTGCTAATCATGAGAAGGGTGGTATCCTCAAAGAGCCTAGGTAGGTTGGTTATGGGATCCTCGTCATCACTACTAATACAGACGTTAGTTATGTCAAATGTGAAGTTGTCTATGACTCGACTTGTAGATATGGGTAAGCGAAGTTTGGTTGCAGATTGCTAGGGAGGATTATTGACTTTTCTAACTGGAGGACTTCGGCCATGTATGGTTATACTCGGAGGAGTACATATGAGGCCAAGATTTCTCATTCTCGTCTCTGGAATGATAGGTATTATAAGCCCATTATCATTTTTCCCAAGTCTTTGGTTTCTGTCATAGCCCATTGCGAGCATCATTTGCAAACCTTTGCTTCTATCATCCATTGGTAGATCAGTTGTTGGTCTATTTTCTTGGTATAGGAGATGAGATGGGTCCTCCTCTATGACTTCTTAGCTGAGATCTCCCCAACTTCTGAAGTTGGGATAGTCTTCAGGAGATGTTTGAGATGTGGAGGCTTCATTTGATTGTGGGCGTCCTCATGATCTGGGAGATTGTGGTAACTCTCCTACCACAAAAGCATTTTTGGGAATCATGTAGTTTCCGCAACCATTATCCTGGACGATGAGTTTGATATCAAAGATGGTGGGGATGGTGGGAGTGGCGGGTGTCTATGTCATAGAAGTGGATGCGAGAGTGGCTGGATCAATGTACGGTGTTGATGGGCCTTCATCATTTTTGGGCACTTGAGGGATTTTGTAGTATTTTTCCTCAAGGTTCTTGCAGTAGGAGAATGGTTCAGGATCTCCATGGATGGTGACCTCTTGTCCTTCATATGTGAATTTGACACATTGATGGAAAGTTGATGCTACTGCTTGCATTGCATGAATCCATGGATGTCCTAGGAGAATGTTATAAGGCAAGTCGAGGTCTAAGACCTGACAGGTGGTTTCCATGATAGTCGGCCCTCCTTGAATAGGGATTCTGATTGTGCCTTGGGACACTCTATCCTGGTCATCATATGCTCTGATTGTAATACCCTTTCCTTTGTCGATGGAATCCTCTGAGATTTTCAACTGCTTAATGAGCTTGAGGGAACAAATATTCAAGCATGCACCTCCATCCACCAAGACTCGCTTGACTTTAATTTTCTGCACTAGGAACTTTAAATGGAGTGCACGGTTATGAGATGGTTGAGCAGGAATATCTTGGTTGGAGAACCTAAAGAGATCCGGGGTAATGATGTTGTTGGCCATAGCCTGGAATTGTTCCGCATCAAGATCTGCGGGGACGATGGATGAAGCCAATGCTTCCTCAAGGATTTTCTTGTGGGTGGATGAGATTTTTAATAACTCCATGATGAAGATTTGTGTTGGCATTCTTTTTAGTTGATCAAGGACATTCTAACCATTGGGAACGGATCTTGAATTAGACATGAAATTTTTGTTTGCTTGAGATGATCCTGCGATAGTAACTTTTCCGCCTCTTGTGGTGACTCCACAATCGGCTTGAGCTCCTTTGATAGTGATTACTGTGCAGTATTCATCTAGGGAGGTGACGATAGTTTCATACACATGATTCATGTTTTTTGAGGTGCCTCTCCCCTTATCAGTGTTATTGTTCCCTTTATTGTTATGGTTAGGCATCGGATTCGTGTATATTTTGAGGTTCTGGTTTCCTGTTGGCTGTTCCACATTTATAATTCTTTGATCAATGAGGTCTTGGACTATGTTCTTTAACCTCATGCAACTGTTCGTGGTGTGCCCTTTGATTTTGTGGAAGTCGCAGAGCTTATTTTCTTTGTACCAAGGAGGTTTAACATCTGGTTCTTGGTAGTTCTCGTAGGTGGGAATCTTGATGAGGTTTTCATTTAGTAATTTCTTCATGATGACTTCGAGTGGTTCCCCAAGAGTAGTGTATTTTTGTTTGGTGAAGTTCTTGTTTCGCTGGGGAGGTCCTCTTTGGTCATTGATGTTATTGATTGCTTGGTTGTTTGGTTGTTGTGTTGTTGTGTTCGCTTGATGATGGTTTTGGATTTGTTGTTGTGATGCGGGTGTGTTTTGCCGAGGGGCACTGATGACAACTTTTGCATCGACGAAACCATCATTGGTAATATTTTTGTTTCTTTCCCATGTGCGATGTTTATCATTATAATTGGTGGGTGGATGATTATTCTATTGTTCAGGATATGAAGTTGATCCTCTAGGTTGTGTCATAAGGGCTCATTCAATGTTGAGCACCTTGGAAATCAACTGGTCATACGTGGTGATCCCTTGGACCTTGAGATGGAATGCTAAGAGGCCTTCAAGGTCGGATATGATAGTGCATAATTTTTTTTCCTCAGGCATGACCCATTTGCTCCAATTGGCCTTGGATTGACATCATTGTAGGAATGAAGCAAATGATTCATTCTTACCTTGTTTCAAAGTTGAGAGCTCCTCTAGACTAACATCCATGGTGATATTGCATGCGTAGTTTTTGATGAATGCGTCTATGATTTCTTGGAATGTCTTGATGCCTGTAGGTAGGTGAGAGAACCATTCCATAGCGTGGCCAGCCAAACTCCTAGGAAATAGTCAAATTAGATAGGTATCGTCATACGTGACTTCCATGCAATGAACTTGGAATTCCCTGATATGATCTTCAAGGTTTCCCGTCCCCCGGTACTTGTCAAACTTGGGGATCTCAAATCCCTTCAGGAATGGTTTCATCACAAGGCTCTTGTCAAATGGATAAGGACACAAATTACTAGATGTTCTTGAGGTTCGCCCTGATTGAAGGTCAAGCACTTGTTGCGAGAGCGACCTGATTTGTGTTGTCACATCATTTTACGGATCATGAGGTGGGATGAAAGTGTTCTGAGGTGGTTCGCTGGTGGGTGTGATGGGTGGATTGGTTGATGTTTTGATTGGTGGTTTTTACACATTCTGTTGAGCCATGTATGCTTGCACTTGTTGTTGGTCTTCTTGTTGTTGCGCCAAGATTGCCTATTGCTGAGCCTGTTGTTGTGTTTGTTGCTACACCAACAACGCTTGTTGTTGGGTTGCTTCTTGCTACTCTTGTTATTGTTTTATCGCCTGTTGATATGCTTGTAGTTGTGTTGCTTGTTTTTGTGCAAGATACTGCGCTTGTGCATGTGCTTGTTGTGCTTGATATTGGGCATGCGCCTGAGCTTGAGCTTGAGGTTGTGCTTGTGCTTGTGCTTTTGTCGCTTGTTGTTGCAATAAGATTTGGGCTTGAGCAGCCTTTTGTGCTTGTAATGCAGCTTGGGCTGCTTGAGCAGCTTGTGTGGCTTGAGTGGCTTGCTGAGCAGCTAGTTGTGCGGCTTGTTGAGCAGCTAGTTGCGCGGCTTTTTGTTTTTGTACTTGCAAGAATGCCTTTTGATAAGCAGCTTGTTGAGCTTCTTGCAATGCAATGTTGTATTGATTTGATGTATTGGAGCTTGGTGGTGGTGGATTCAGAATGGTGCTTGTGGTGGTGGTAAGAGGTGTTGTTGTGTTTGGATTTTGAGTGGTGGATGGTGCGATCAATGTGGTTGGTCCTTGAGAGACCATGCTTTGAGATGTTAGGGGGGTTGATGATGTTGTGATTGCTTGTGTAGTTGTCATTTGTTGTTGCGACGTCGATGACAAGTTTTGAGAGTTTGGCGTGATGTTTTGATTAATATTCGGGATGTTGGTTTGATTTTAATTGATATTTGGTAAAGGTGGAAGCCCTAAGCCAAGTAGAGATGTGGATGATGGTGGCAATGGTGGAAGAGGTGAAAATGTAAGGGATGTGATCTCTTGAGGAAATGGCATAGTGTCAAAAATTCCCCCTGGTCTGAATATGTCATCCTCTCCTTGTGAAGTTATGGGAAGAGAGATTTGGGGTGTTGCGCGGAAGGACGATGACGATGGATCATTAGGATCATGGAAAGTGAGAGGGGCATACTTATGTAATGTATTTTGGGGTATGTTTTTCTCCAAAATGGTGTTTGCATCCAAGTCTTGATTATTGAAAAGGGGGTGTGTTTGAATAGAATTAAGAAATGCAACCCTTATTAACATTAGGTTGAGTTGGAGCAAAAGATGTTGTGATTTGCGGGATATTTTGAGTGATGCTTTGGGATGGGGGTATAGATGAGATGGGGAGTGTGGATGAAATTGGAGGCATGACTTCTAAAGATGGTTCCACTATAGAGCTTACATCGAAATCAGAAGGTAGTTTAGCCCCTTGTTTTGCTAGTTCAAGCATGTATAATGAAGGGTTAAGTCTCATCATGATATTGATGATCTTATGGTTCTCCAGATTTTGGATCATTTCGGCGATTTTCTCGTGTGACATCCCAAAGGTAAGATCTTCTTCTTGGTTTTTCTCTTGTGGATTTTGTGATGATGAGAGAAAATTAGTCAAAGGATTGCTTGATTCAATAGGATTCATTTCAAAGTTATTTTGGCTTAGGTCACTTGAAGCGAGTGTTTCTTTGTTGGCTTCCATGTTCTTCTTGTGTTGAGATCTAGTATGCACCATAAAATAGGGATCAATTTTGAAGACTATAGGAGATGAATATCTAATTCTTTGGATTGATATATCTTTACATACAAAAGAGAAATTTTTTAGGAAGATTTAAGTATCAAAGGATGATAATGATATGGATGTAAGATGGATGTTTGATGGATGGTTGGAACTCTTGAGCAAATCTTGAAGGGTATGTTAAACTCTAGGACTTGATTTGTTTTGGATTCATATTTTGGTGAACTCATGAACTCTAAGAGGTTTGGATGTTGTCTTAGAGTAAAATCGTTCACAAGATGCTAATTTTTCTAGGTGTGAGAAGAAGGATTCATCTAAACACTCCTATCCAAACAAGATGATTTTGATAATGAACTCCTAAATCCAAAGATGTTGGATGTTATCAAAGGATGAATTTGTTCATAAGTTTTGATAATTTGATCAAACATATGGAGAAGGATGCATCTACACACATTCAATCAAACAAGGTGATTTTGGATTGATTTCAAATGATTTGTCCAAAGTTTAACATGAAGGATTTTTCCAAGACTTTCAAAGAGTTGATGATGAGATGATTTTGGTTTTGATGTTCAAAGATGGATGAAGGTTTGAATTTGATCCTAGGATGTACCTAAAAAGACACTTCTTTACTAGACCTCGGTATTGAAGAACATACAGTACTCCTAAGGACCTTTCAACCAAGAAGTGGTTCAAACTGAGCATACATTTCCAAATTGTTCAAAGGGATGAGTCTATAGAATCTTGTGAATTTTTTGTTTATCTTGATATGTTGCTTTTGATTGAACTTCCTAATGTATTTCTTGATGACTTTTCGAGTGTGACTCTTAAATTTTGAACTTTGGCTCAAGGACCTTCATTTTGGGATTTTGACTTTCTTGGAAATCATGAGGAATTAGCACATGTGAGAGCCAATTTTGTTATCTTTTCTTAGTGATTTTGTTTTACCACAAACACTTCTTTAATTAGATTCCCAAACTAGATATCCAATGTCTCAATTTCTTCGAATCCCACAAAGCATGTTATGTGGAACTTTGATGAAGTCAAGGCAAGGGTTACCTATTGTTTAATTTTAGTAGGCAAATTGAGATGTAAATCCAAGTGTTTAGAAACCTCTAAGGATGAGAATCCCAAGGGCAAGCAATAACACACGAATTGGGTCAATTGTATTTGCCTCCTAAAGGGTTTGAAATTTTGATGATGATGTTAAGTGTTTATTTTCAAAATGTTTTCGAACAAGCAAAGCGTTTTGTAACCAAGAATAAGCACAATCCTATGGATATGAAAGACAATATTTGTTGAGTCCCCACTTGGACAAGTCCAGCGACGCTTATCTTTAGCGAATGGTTAGATGTTTGACCCCACTGGCTCCCCTCCACGACACTCACTTATACGGGGCAGCCAAGCATCAACACCCATGAAACTCCCATGGCATGCTTTCCATTTCTACTAAAGACCGTAAAAGTGTGGGGCAGCTTCAGAACGACCGTTCTTGCACCAACAAATAGATCAAGGATTTTGGCAATTCTAAAACAAGGGTTTTAATTTGGACTTTCCGTTCGTAGGAGTTGACCCAACGTGGCGAGAGACCATTGCTGCTCTTCTCGTTGGAGCCAACCGCGTGATACTAGCTTTTATTCCAATACCCACATTTATATCCCGACTGGAAATACTCTTGGCTTTAGAGTGTTACCGGTTGAGTCATTCCCTTGGGTGAGTACTTTTTCCCCAAGGCAGGCCCTCAAAGATAAACAAAAGCGAGTAAATGTATTCATAGTTCGATCAACCTTCCTTTTAGAAACAAAGGGAGAACACATGCAATAGATTTACTCACACTTGCACAATTTGTTCAATTTAAAACCCAAATTGAAGTGTGTATGGGCAATTATTTATGCAACTTAATATCACCAAAAGCCTTTTGATTCTCAAGATCGCCATGAGGCGCGAGAGAAGCGAGGTGCTGTCATAATAGTGGTTTACAATTCCTGAGAGGAACAAATTTTAGCTGAAATCACATATTTTTAGAAAATATAATGATTTAAGCCTTAAAATGTTCTATTTTAAGGATTCCAATTGAAGAGGGTTTGATCAAATCACCTTAGATCAAACCCCTTGGATAGAACCTCGCTAGTTTTAAACCATACCTATAAATGCGTCTCTTTTACACCTATCAAAATGCGATAAAAATCACTTTTGATTTAGATTTTGGGGGATCAAATGAATTCATTTAAAATTTATTTCAAATGATTATGGTATTCCTCAGAACAAGCCATCCAATGAATATAATTTTAATATGTTTTGGTTTTGTTATGTATTTGTTTTTAAGTTTTATTAAACATAGGTTTTCATGAAAATGAATTTATTTGTTCTTCACATGTGGAAAAATAGAAGATTATCAAAAAAAAAATTGAAAATATGAATGCACCAAATATTGAAGTCCTGATCCAACAAATAAAAATTAAATTAAATTTTTGACATATACAAAAAGGATTCGCTTATCTGATCGTCTTGTATCGAATTTATAATTAGTTTGACTTTGAAACTGATTAAGGAAAAATATTCAATAAAAACTATCTAACCAGTGGAAGCACTAGATATTAGAGTTACAAATCTAAATTTGAAAGAATTAAATTTTATCCTTCATGGAAAAAAGTTTGTGTTATCAGGTGTCGTCACTTTTTTTTAAAATGTTGTTTTTAAGAAAAAATCTATTTTAGGTAGAGTGGAAAAAGTACAATTTGATTCCAAAATTTTGAAAATATTTTAGAATCTGGTGCACAAGGTGGAGACTCTAGTTTGCACCATCTTCAGATTCCTCACAGTTTAGCCGCTATAGGTGCCCGAATGTGAAGATTTAGTTAAAAATAATAATTTCAGTGTCCAGTTTGGCCAAAAATTGTAAACCACTATTATGGGATCACCCAGCGCATATGTCTTTTGATGATATTACTTTGTGTACGTAATTACAAAACAATGCAAAAACTTGTTTATTTTAAATCCACAAAGAAAAAGTGAATTTGTTTTAAATGACCAAAGTAAGTGTGACAATTTGCCTTGTTCAATTTTTTAATCCCAAAACAAACTTTAGTGAATTTGAGTCCTAATGTTCTTTTTAAGCCTTTTTGTAACAAGAATTCAAAAGGTTCTTTTTAAAGCTCAAAACAAAATTAGTAAGTCCTAAGCATAAAAAGATGGAAAATTTTCCTTAAGAGGAATAACGAATCCTCCAAGAGTGTTTAAAAACACTTGTTTTGTGAAGTGACACCATCATGCTTCTTTTCCTTTTCATCTTTGATCAATCCAACCTTCAAGAAAATCAGTTATATTCTACAAAAACAAAGGTCCAAAAGGAAGAAAACAGACAAAAGAACCATAATTTTTTAAAAAAGCATGTGCTATAAATAAAATTTCACTTCATACTCCCCTCCAGCGGTGCAATCCATGAAGGCGTCGCAGTTTGATTTCACTAGCGGTGCTATATAGCGTCACTTAATAGTCAGCGTCGCTCTGCAACCGGGCTAGTGAGCATGAATGTGTCGCCCTTTTGGCCAGCGGTGCAGTTTAGGTTTTTGAAAGATTCCCGTGGGTCAACCAGGTTCAGCGGCACAATTTGAAATTCAAAATTCTAGGTGGGAAGATAGAGGCATCGCAGTTTGGAATTTCAGCAGTTCCATATAGCGACGCTGGAGAACCAACGGTGTTGAGCTTCCAGCAGCGGATTTTTCCTGTAGACAATGAAAAACATAGAAACTTAGACAAAAATATGATTAGAAAACGATATTTCCCTCCTTCTAGCGCCAAATGTACGAATCTAGATCCTAAACCTGCAATAACACAATAAATAAACAGCAAATTAGATTTGAATGCAAGCTAGAATGTAGATTCCTCATGAAATTCATTTAAATTGCAAAAGAGAGAGGAAATGAAATGAAGAATACAACAAAACTTAAAACATATCAAATCCTATTCTAAAGCAAAGTAAATTCTCAATCTCTTGAGGGAATTGGTGCCAATTTGATGTGAAAATTGGCCCTTTCCCAACTCCAATGATGCAATGATGATTTGGTGATGAAATTTGATCCACTTTGATGAAGAGAGATGGGTGCTCCAAGATGAAAATCTGCATAACTAGTTACAACTCAAAAGTATGGATGAAGATTGCTAAAGATTTGAGTATAGTAAGTTTATTCAAGTTGTGGATGATAAAATGAGGAGATTAGCCTCTTATTTATATAATGACAAGTTGAAAGAATGCCCAAAATAGAGCAATGTGGGACTAAATTTCATCCAATGGCAAAGTGCCACTTGTCAACATTTGAATGGGCCAAGGATGTGCAAGTTTTGATCAATGTGCCAATAAATGCCAATATTTGAATTTTGAAATTGTATTAATGGCAAGGTGGAGGGAGAGTCAAATGGAGTTATGGCCACTTGGATCAATGCAAAAGGACTTGTAAGAGGGAATTAATGCCTTGTTGGAAGGACAAAGTTAACTCAAATTTGAATATCAATTTTGAAGAATATTCCTTAAAAGATGCATTGTTGAAGAAAATAGAGATTTAATAAATCAAATAACTCTATTTTCATGTGCAAGTGGCAAAAGATGGAGGATGGGACATGAGAAGAGATTAAATTAATCAAGGTTAGTTAATTTAATGAAGAGATTAGGTGATTTGACTAATTTATTTAGATTTGTGGGTTGAAATAAATCAAAAAAGAGCTGAAAATGATTAAGACCTAGTTAAATAAATATTTTGATTTATTTAACCAAAAGGGGGTGATGTTTGATTAAATTAGATAAATGTTTGATTTATTTAATTTAATAGAGAAACTATAGAGATTTAATTATTTAATTAAAACAGAGATTTAGGAATTAATTAAATAAAATGGTTTATTTAATTAACGAGAGATAATGGCTTAACAAGATAAAATTGATTTATTTTATTAAGAGATGAAATGTGATGAATTTAATCAAATAAAGGTTATTCGATTAAATGGTTAGACCGAGGGATGATTCAGGATGAAATGGTTTTAGTGGTCAGGATCAGATGCGCAATGTCAATCAGTACATTTTACGTGTCTACAATAGATAATGGTGCAAGTTTAAACATTTGTACCTTGAAATTTGTTAAACAGCTAGGGTATTATGATGATGTGATTGAAAAAGGCAAGAGAATTACTATAAGGGCTTAAGATGAGCTAGAAATAAATTCAGAAGGGACAATTAGGCTACCTGTACAGATAGGATGAGCAACAAAAGAAACCACATCTCAAGTACTAGACCTTGAGCTACCGTATAACCTTCTTCTAGGATGCCCATGGATTCATGCACTACAAGCAGTTCCCTCAACATTCCACCAATGTCTAAAATTTCCTCACGAAGGAAAGAAGGTTACATTATATGTCAATCTTGAACCCTTCCACTACTGTGCAAAATTGGAGGAGAAATACAACAAACTCCAACATATACATAGTAATGATATATCATTTCACTCCTTCTCATGTATGTTGACCCATCAACACTACCATCAACCTTAGCTAAACCCTCATCTAGAGATAAACCAAAATCTGAGTCCAAGATTCAAGTACTTGAAAAAGGTAATGGGAACTTTCATTTCAATCAAGCCTTCTGCATTGGAATGCTTCCCCCAACACCAAATATTTATGGAGGGCCTAAAGAGATCAAACATACTCAACCAGTAACAATGGTAGCAAAACCCATGATCTTTACCGAGTGGGGGGTTATGAAGGATGAGGAAATATTCAAGGAGGACCTCTCATCAATTATCTATAAGGAAGAACAAAAGAACCATAATAGATACAACCCCTTATCATTAATCCTAGCAGTAAAGGGTACCAAATGGCTAAACAAATGGGATACACTAGAAAAGGTGGCCTTGAGCAACATAAACAAGGCAAATGGGAACCTATTATAGAGGAATAAAGAAAAAAGAACATGGGACTAGATTATAGTTCACTAGACGTGGTTACTCCAAAAACTCGACGTACCTCTTTTAAGAAAGGAGCTCCTTCTACTGACATTAAGACATCAGATATTTACCATCTTATGGACAATGATTTACCCATTAAGGAATTATTTGAAAGCTTTAGCATAAGTATATTCCCTATCCAAACTAGGAAACCTATATTCAAAGACTGTACTTATGAAATAGACTCTAACAAGTATGAATGAGATTCTCCTTCCTTTGTCACCTCTAATGACGATGACCTAGATACCCAATGGGAGAATGATGCCAGAGCCATATTAACCATTTCAACAACTTTCGTAAGCTTTGGAGATAATGATGACAACCTACTCCTTTGCTACCCAAAACTAATAGATTGAGACCAATAACACCATAGACCTGTTTTGGATCAATTCCAAAATGATGAAGCAATTGTAGAGTTTTTGGGGCTTCACACCAATATACCATCAAGAGATCACAAAGCATGATTTTTCATGGAACTCAAACAAAAATCATATTTTAGAGGGGAGATTGTTTCCTCTAGTTGTAAAATTGAAAAAGACAATGTAAAAATCAAGGTGAGATCCCCTAGGGAAAACCACGATGTGGCTCTATCAGATCCTGAAAAGAGAAAAGTAAAGGACAAATATAAGGGTGAAAACCTCTCCGAGGTGCCCGAGGATGGAGGATTCAATCTCCCTATTTTTGAATATCAAGAGAAGTTGACACTCCTAGTTGAAGAAGTGGAACCTATAAATGTTGGCACAATAGAAACACCTAAGATCACATACCATGCAACTTCACTTGATCTTGAAGAGAAAGTGAACTTCTCAGCATTCATAAATGAAAGGAAGATAAAACTCACATGGAAATATGCATACATGCCAGGGCTAGATCCAACATTGGTCGTACACTATCTCGCCCTATTTCCAAGAGCTAAATCCATCAAGTAGAAGCTAAGAAAGATGCATCCCCAAATTGTACTTTTGGTAAAGGTAGAATTAAAGAAGTTGCTAGATGTAGGTTTCATTAAACCAATTAAAGATGCTTCCCAAAATTCCACTTTTGGTAAAGGTAGAAGTAAAGAAATTGCTAGATGTAGGTTTCATTAGACCAATTGATTATTTGCAATGGATATCGAACCTAGTACCAGTATCAAAGCCAACTGGGGGCATAAGAATCTACACAGATCTTCGAGATCTAAATAAAGCTTGTCCAAAAGATTACTTCCTCTTCCAATCATTGATAAGAGTAAGGTAAAGTGTTGGAATTATGGGAAGTCTGGACATGTAAAGAAGGATTGTAAGAAAAATAAAAAGAGTTTTGATGCTTCTATAGAGAAATCCTCATATGACAATAATGATGCATTGGTCATTTCACCTAATACTGTTAGTGATAACCCTTGGCTTATTGATTCAGGTTGCTCCTATCATATGACTCCTAACAAGGAGTGGTTCACCAAGTATATTGCATATGATGGAGTGAATTTCTTCTTTGGAGATAATAGCACAACAAAGGTTGTGGGAAAAGGAGAGGTAAAGTTATGTTTCAGTGATGGTAGGGTTAAAACCCTTAATGATGTTTTACATATTCTAGGACTTGCTAGAAATCTACTTTCTATATCTAAATTCAATGATTCTAGAATGCATGTGACATTTGACAAAGGTGGTTGCAGATTGGTGAAAGGGAATATGGTGGTTGCTAAAGGATCTCGAATTGGGACTTTGTTTAAGCTTAATACCTCCAATTTGAATAAATCAACCAATGTAACTAAAGCTGAAAATACATGTATGTTGTGGCACCATAGATTGGGCCACATTGGTGAAAAAGGTCTTAGGACCATTCTTAATAAGAAATTGGTTGACAGTATTCTTCATTATAATATTGGCAAAAATTATTTTTGTGAGCATTGAGTGTTTGGAAAGCAATCTAGATCTTCATTTCCTAATGGAACAAATAAAGCTAAAAGATTATTAGAGATTATTCATTCAGATGTAATGAGCCCTATGGATATTGACTCTATTGGAAAATCTAGATATTATGTCACATTTATTGATGATGTCTCAAGATACTCTTGGATCTATTTTATGCATAAAAAATCTGATGTGTTTAATAAGTTTAAAGAATTTAAGGCTTTGGTTGAGAAAAAATCAGATCATAAGATAAAAGTGTTGAGATCAGATAATGGTGGTGAATATTTTTCTAAGGAATTTGATGATTATTGTAAGCATGCAGGAATTGTGAGATAGAAAACTACCCCATATACACCTCAACAAAATGGAGTAGTAGAAAGGATGAACCAAACCTTAATGGAAAGAACTAGGAGTATGTTAAGTAGTGCTAAGCTAGATCGATGCCTTTGGGCCAAGGATGTAAGTACTTATTGTTATTTAAATAATAGATCTCCTAGTTCATCTATTGAAGATAAAACCCTTTATGAAATGTGGTTAGGTAGGAAACCTAGTGTTGCACATTTAAGGATCTTTGGTTGTGAGGCTTTTGTTCATGTGCCTAATGAAAAGTGGTCTAAGTTGGATCCAAAAGCACAAAAATGCATATTCATAGGTTATGGTGAAAATGTAAAAGGTTACAAGATTTGGAATCCTCCAACCCAAAAAATTACTTTATCTAGAGATGTGATTTTCAGTGAATTTAGAGCTTATTCAAGAGAAGAACAACCAAAGGAGAAGGATACTTCTTGAACAATGCATTTTGAGATAAATACTGAGAAGCATGAAGATGCACATGTTGAAGAACAATTGGATGGATTGGATGAGGAGAGTTCACAGAGTTCTTCTAAGATAGATGCTCATGATGAGCATATTGAGGAACAAGAACCCCCTTTGAGAAGATCCACAAGACAACAGAATCCCATTAATAGGTATAGCCCACCTGATTTCTATTGTATATTTGCTTTGATGAGTACTAATGATGAACCTAGATCTTACAGGGAAGTTGTGTCTTTAGATGAGAACAAGCTTTGGTCACAAGCTATGCATGAGGAAATGGATTCCTTGGATACTTGTGACACATGGGATCTTGAGAGTTTTCCCAAATGAAGAAAGGCCATTGGTTGTAAATGGATCTTTAAAAAGAAAATTGGAGCAGATGGTAATCTCGAAAGGTACAATGCTAGATTAGTAGCCAAGGGATACTCCCAAAGAGAGGTATTTGACTTTAATGAAATCTTCTCTCATGTTGCTAAGTTAACTTCTATTAGATTCTTTTTTATCTATTGTTGCTGCTTATGATTTTGAGATAGAGAAAATGTATGTGAAAACTGCTTTTTTGCATGGGGATCTTGATGAGGAGATTTATATGAGGCAACCTGATGGTTTTGTTGTAAAAGGAAAACAAGAATTGGTTTGCAAGTTAAAGAGATCTTTATATGGATTGAAATAGTCACCGAGAATGTGGTACTGGAAATTTGATGTTTTTGCATTGAAAATTGGTTATGTTAGGAGTGAGGAAGATCATTGTGTTTACATAAAATGTATTGATGATCAACTTTTAATTATTATCTTGTATGTTGATGAAATGTTTTTTATTTGGTAATAGCAAGGTAATGATCAAAGAATTGAAACCACAACTCTCTAGCACATTTGAGATGAAAGATCTAGGGGCTGCAACATTTATCCTTGGTATGGAGATCAACAGAGATAGAGGTAACAAAAATATTTGCTTAATTCAAAGCAACTATGTTGATACTATTTTGAAACGGTTTAACATGCATGATAGTAAACCAATTAATATTCCTTTACTAGTTGGCACGAAGTTAAGTTTAGACATGAGTCCTAAATCTGATTTTGATCATGAGGAAATGTTTGAAATTTCATATGCTAGTGCAATTGGTAGTTTAATGTATGCAATGGTCTGTACGAGACTAGATATAGCCCAAGCAGTGGGAGTTCTAAGTAGGTTTATGTCTAACCCTGGTAAATAACATTGGACTTATGTTAAGAGGGTTTTTAGATATTTACAAGGTACTTCTAATTATTGTTTGGTTTATCATGGTGCTAATGATATTGATATTATGCATAGATCATTGGACATACAGGGTTTTGTTGATTCATATTGGGTAGGAGACCTGGACAATTAGAGGTTGACAAGTGGCTATGTGTTTACTTTGTTTGGAGCTACGGTTAGTTGGATGAGTAAGAGGCAGCCCACGGTTGCTTTGTCCACCACATAAGCAAAGTACATGGCTGCTACACATGCCTCTAAAGAGGCAGTTTGGTTACAAAGACTTGGGAAAGGTATTGGTTTTAATTGCAAGAAAATTAACTTGAATGTGATAGTCATAGTGCTATTTGTTTAGCCAAAAATCCTATGTATCATGCTCATACTAACCATGTTGATGTACAGTATCACTTTGTGTGAGAAATGGTTGAGAGTGGGAAGATATTGATTGAGAAAGTTGACACTTTGATCAATGTTGTAGATTATCTTACAAAACCAGTTCCTACAGATAAGTTCTCTTGGTGCAAGAAGGCCATTGGCCTTGAGTCCTGTACTTGATCTATAATAATGATTCCTTGTTTAGAATAATTGCAATATATAATGTCAAGTGGAAGAATTTTGGGAATAGGATGCCATTTAATTACAATCCTAAACTTATTTCATGTATCTCCTAAGTCCTTGGAAAGTGTTCCACAACACTAGGATTAGAAAGAGATTAAATTCGAATGAAATGAACATGTAAATTGACATTTGTAATTATTCCTAAAATGATAGGAACATGTGGGGACGCCTAAGAAGAGCTCCTCCAAAATAGGAGCACATGGGGCACCCACATGGAAGGTGGAGCCCACCTTGCTTAAGTTAATTGTTTGGAGGAATGATAACACTTTAGTAATGCATGTAAAGATCCTACAAGTTAGGGATTGATATTTACATGAGTGGAGTTCAGTTCAATTCAATTCAGTATTAGTTTAGTTCAGTCCAGTTATGGTTTAGTTATCTTCAGCTGCATGTAGTTAGTTTGAGTTGCATGTTAGTTGACTTCAGTTGACTTGAGTTGCATGAAAGATAACCGGTGGATACATTTAGTTAAGTGGGGATGATCAATCATGCATAATGTTTGCATGAATTGATGGAGAGATATGTTTCAGTTAACAAAGATTGACTTGGACCCACCTTGGGTGCCCAAGTTGGCATCTTTGAGTTAACGCATTTTGCATGAGAAGATATTTACAAGGTTGAGTTAAGTGGGCCCATTCTTGGGTGCCAACTTTGAGGTGATCCTTGCAAGATATTTTCTTGACCAACGATTTTTTAAGTCTTCAGTTTGGGGCGCCTAAATTGAGGAGACTTTGGTTTTGACTTTATGTTACATGATGGAACTCTACTTGCACAAAATAGGCATAGGTTTTTGAGAGGAGCTTCAAGCTCTTGTAATTGGAAACTCTTTGGAGTTTACAATGCTCATAATTGTCTATTAATTGCAGCAAGTTGAAGAGAGTTTTATCAAAGTTTATTGCAGGTTGTGAAGAAGGATTGTTGAAGGCAAAAGAAGCCTATCAATCAAGGATTGATAGTAATCTTATTCTAAGGTTAAATAATACAAGCACTATTGATTCTGGTGGTGGAGTTTTCTCCCGAAAGGGTTTCTCCACGTATATGCTATGTCACTTCTATCTTCTTGTCTCATTCTTCTACAACCTTCTGTCTACTTTCTACAATTGGTAAAATTGATCTCAATAGATAATCATACACAAAGAATTTGTAACAAAGAACACTTAATTAGATCTATAGTCACATAGTTTTACAAGTTTTAAGCTACAAAATTACCTCCATTTTCAACAAAATGCCTCTATCAATATGATTCATCTATCTATAAGGAACCATTATTACAAAAGGGGTGTATGAAAATTGTGATATAGCCTATAATATTGTTTAATAACATATATAATATTCAAATTCAACATTCAGCTAAAACTAAAAAAAAACCACATATATAGTTTCCTTGAATATATTATATGATATCCAATTCCATAATGAAATGGTTGACATAATGCAATTTAACTAGCACCTTCTAATCAACTAGCTTAACTGACACACTCTAAGTGATGATTGCTTAGGTGGTCGGGCCATGTGGGGTCCTCTTAAATTGTACCTTCTTACTTGTTTCAGTGGACCATTTTTAAATTTGGAAATTATTCACATAAGGATTTTATTTACCATTTCCACCATTATGCCACAGTGGGAGCTAGAAAATATACAGTCGGCCACTATGATGGAAACGAGTATGCTTTGCAGAATGTATAGAATTGCCATGCAGAAGCAAGCATTTGGAAGGAAAATTGGATCGTTTCTCTATCTGCAAAACTCACTGCCATCCTCAATGGTTGTCCACTACCTAGGTTTGATGCAAAGGGTTCTTAATCCCACACATGTTGGGTGAGAAAATCAAGAGAGGAGATTATAAGTAGAATCAAGGGAGAAGAATATTATAAGTAGAGGCTTCAAACTTGTAGGAATTACATTTTTATTATAATATGTAATTGTAAAATCTAAATTTAAATTAAATGAATTATAAAATCCATCATATTCATAGTTGGGTTTATTTCTATTTTATATAAACATAAAAGGTGAAAATTAATTTGAAAAATATTGATATAATTTTTTTTATATAATTATAAGATGAAAATAATGTAATAAAGACTTTTTTTCTTTTAATTTTTTATATATATTTAAATATCTATATTTAATAAAGTGTTATTTTATTTTATATACTTAAAAAATATGTTTATATTTTTATTTTTATATAATAATTATTTTGATTACTTAAGAAATATATATTTTTATATAATTATAAGATGAAAAATAATGTACTATATTTAGAAATCTATATTTAGTAAAGAGATATTTTTATTTTATATACTTAAAAAATATTTGTATATTATTTTCTTTATATATAACGGTCGGATGAACTCAGGCGTGGTGGAAGAGGTTACGAGGGACCCAGAGGGAACAGGAGTGGGAATCTCGAGCATGTATGGAAGAAAGATAGATGGGCCCACCCTCAGAATAATGCTCAGAAGGGTCGCTTTCAAGAGGATCAAGCTAACGGGAATATTCGCATGAACAGAGGTGCAAGTTCTAAACGCGGATGGCACAAGAACAGACAATACATAAACGAAGCTTTTCGCAGACCATGGCAACAGAATGAAGGAAAAAGAGGACAAACTGATCTTCCATGGGTGGGCAGACAGGGCCCTAGAAGAAACCCTAAACGCAGATATGTGAACGATGGAATGGTCTGGCAAAAAAAGTCACCTTTCAAGGAATGGGAGGAAGAACGGGAAGAAATCTCAGACGAGGAGAGGGGACATCGTGGTTCAATCTCGCCCAAAGAATCAAAAGGCGAAAGAACCAAAATAGTAATCAGCTCTTCGAAATTGCAAGCGGAAGTATTTAAACTAGAACAGCTAGGCTCGCTTGGGAAATGGTATGGAATGGATCTCAACTGGGACTATCTAGTGAAATGGTGGAAAGAACGCTGGGGTGCCAAGTTGCAGTTCAAAATGCTCCAAAACATTTTTTTCCTGGTAATATGTCAATCTAGGAAAATAAGAGATGAAATAGTGAAAGGAGTCTAGGTTCTAGACGGGTGTGGTTTTTATTTAAGGCAATGGTCAGTGGGTTTTGACCCGGCTAATCACGCGATGGAAACTCTACAAGACTGGTATAGCTTACCCAATCTTCCTCAGGAATATTGGGCCTCACCCATACTGGAGGAAATAGGTAATCACTTGGGCACATTTGTATGCGCAGAAGAAAGGAAGGCGAAAAAGAAAAATCAAACTTATGTGCGCATATGTGTGGAGAACAAACCAGACAGGAAAATATGGAGTGAGATTGAACTTTTAATGGATTATGGCAGCTGGGTTCAAAAGTTGGAGCATGATTCCCTAATGTGCAACAATCTGGTGCGGTCTTTGGGTTGTAGGAAATCCAACGAAGAGGCATGGAAATCCAATTCTTTGGATGTCCCAACGGAATCCCTCAGATTGTCAGCTAGAATTATTACGGAAACCATAAACCCTCGTTCCTCTCCAAAGGAAGGGTCCCTGAAGCCGCAGTCTACAAAGATGAGGGTCTCTGCCAAAAGGGACTGGGACAATGGACAACCTCTGTTGGACGTTTCCCAAAATGGCTCACCAAGCCCACTTACAGAGGACAAAACAGATGAGAGAGAGAAGCTCCAGGAGGAACAGGAGGAGAAGGAGGAACAGTTTGTAGATTTAGATGAGAAAATCTCTAAAACTCTAGAACTTCTAGGGGATAGTTTCCAGTACGTGGAGTTGGATTCTCTGATAGAAGTGGGGAAGGAATTGGTGGAACTAGCGGTGGCAGCTAAAGCAAAGTCTATTGCATCAGAGGCAGGGCTTAACTTTGAAGGGTTAGAGGAAATATTGGAAATAGAAGGAAAAGAAACGGTAGAGCTGTTAAGCCCACAATTAGGCAAGAAGAGGAAGATGACAGAGGAATTGTTGGCGGCTAAATCTAGATTAGGAATTCATAGAAGGGATCTACTCAAACTCACGTCGAACTGTGGGGAATAGAAAAAGCATGGCAGAATACCTAATCAAGAAAAGAGAAAATGGGACAGGGAAGCTAGCGGACAACAGAAGATTGACTCAATGATTAAAGTAGGGAAGGGTGGAGCCCTTCCTAAACAACAATGAAAATATTAACGTGGAATGTTAGGGGCCTAAATGCCCCTAACAAATGGAGCCTTATCAGGCGCCATGTAGAAGTGAGTCAAGTAGAAATCTGCCTTCTTCAAGAAACAAAACTAGATGGTCTAGACCTGGAGAAATTTGGAAGAAAGCTGAGGACGTGGAAATGGACAGGGGCTGAAGCGGAGGGCGCTTCGGGAGGCCTAATAATTATTTGGAAACCTCATTCAGTCCTAATAGAGACCTTGAACTCGAGTCGACATTGGATGGTGTGTAAGGTAAGGAGTCTGATCTCGAATCTACATTTTAATCTCATAAATGTTTATGGCCCCTCTTTGAGTATTCAGAAAAGGATGGTATGGCTAGAACTGGAAGGGGTTTTGAGTGGCCTGAATCAGGGCCCCAGCATAATTGGAGGAGATTTTAATGCAATCCTTAGGCAAGAGGATAAGAAAGGTGGCTCAGGGAAAGTCCTACAATCCCAATCGGATTTTTTTAGCTTTGTGGACAGAAACTCTCTAATGGAAATCCCCATAGGCAATGGATGCTACACATGGACAAATCGTAGAAAAGGGTTTGGTAGCATAGCGGAAAAATTAGACAGATTCTTCTTCAAAGGAAATCTGAGTCTTTTTCCTTTTTCTTTCGAGAGTAAGATAAACTCTAGGACTGGCTCTGATCATTTTCCAGTTCAACTTCAAATAGTCGGGGAAAAGGGACCGATCCGATGTCCATTTAAATTTGAAATGATGTGGTTCAAGGACCCTCATGTGATGGATTTGATAGAACAATGGTGGAAGGAATGCTCTCCAGAGGGATCAAGCTTGTTCAATGTGGTCACAAAACTAAAATATGTGAAGCAGCAACTCAAACAATGGAACAAAGTAAGTTTCAAGAATATCTTCAAAGAGAAACTGCAAATGGAACAAGAACTAGACAGTCTAGTTGAAGAAATAATTAATAAGGGGATGGATGAAGCCTGTTATAGGAAAGAACAAGCACTTTCCAACAAACTCAACGATATACTGGCTAAAGAGGAAGTTTTCTGGAGAGAAAAAATCCAGAGAGGTGGCTAAAGGCAAGAGATAGAAACTCAAAAAAATTTCACAACTCCACAAGAGAAAGGAGGGAACTTAACAAAATTTCCTGCTTGAAAGATGGGGATGGCCGACTGATGGAAAACATGGGGGAAATTAGAGATTTAGAAGTTTCATATTTTCAAAACTTGCTCAATGATTGGGAGGGTTCAAATTTGGATGCACAGGCAACCTCCTTGCACTCCATACCGAAAATGATTTCTCAGGAACAAGCGAGGGCCTTAATGCTAAGTTCTCTGAAGCTGAAGTGAAAGAGGCAGTCTTTGAGATGCAGCCAAAAAAGGCTCCTGGCCTGGATGGATTCCCGACAGCATTATTCCAGAAATGCTAGAATTTTTTGGGCAAGGATGTATGGGAAGCTTTAGAAGACTCTAGGAGCAAGAAAAGAATTTTAAAGGAAGTAAACAACACTTTAATTGCTCTTATCCCAAAGAAAGAAAAGCCAGACTCATGGGAAGACTTTCGCCCAATATCTTTGTGTAACACGATTTATAAGATATTGGCCAAAGTTTTAGCCAACAGAATGAAGAAGATTCTCCCCACAATCATATCCGAGGAACAAATAGGTTTTGTCCCAGGAAGATCAATTCTAGATGGGGTGATAACTTCCCAAGAAGTCATACATTCAATACAAAAATTGAAGAAACCGGCAATGCTATTGAAACTGGACATCAGGAAAGCTTATGACAGAGTGAATTGGAGGTTCCTCTTTAAGGTCATGGAAGCCTTCGGCTTTCAAAAGGAATGGTTAGATTGGCTCTTTGGGTGGGTGGCCAGTTCACATTTTTCAGTATTGGTTAATGGTTCCTCGAAGGGATACTTTACTGCTTCAAGAGGTCTAAGACAAGGGGATCCTCTATCCCCTTTCTTGTTCATTATAATGGCTGAAGCCCTTGGGAGATCGCTTGACAAAGCAAGGAGGTCGGAATGGATCGAGGGATTGCAAGTAACTAGCAACCTGGACAATATCACGCATCAGCAATTCATGGATGACACAATGTTGTTTGGTGTTGCTTCATCAAAGGAAGCTCAAAGATTAAAAAGCATGCTAGAAGACTACTTTAGGGCCTCTGGCCAGGAGGTAAGTAAGGCCAAATCTGAGATCTTCTTCTTTAACTCAAATTGTTCCTGTGAACTTCAAATTTTGCGGACTCTAGGATTCAAGAGGGGTCAAATGCCATGCAAATATTTGGGACTCCCATTGGATAAGGGCATTAAAAGCAACAGTGTTTGGAGCTCTTTAGTGGCTGGTTGCAAGGATCGAATATCCTCATGGAAGAATAGGTGGTTGTCTTGGGCTGGGAGGTTAACCTTGTTGAAATCAGTTCTTTTAGCACTTCCCATCTATATGATGTCCTGCTTGCAGATTTCAATAGGTGTGAGCAAAGACCTAAATCGGGTAATGAAGGACTTCTTCTAGAAAGGCACTGCAGAACAAAAGAAAATTCCTCTTATAAAATGGTAGAAGGTTTGTGAGAAGCGGGAGAGAGATGGTGCTGGTTTGAGGAATGTTCTCCAACAAAACAAGGCACTAGGAGCAAAATTAGCTTGGACTATTCATTCATTCCCTGATCTCAAATGGGTAAAGATCGTCAAAGAAAAATATCTGGAAGCAGACCCTTATTGCTTCCTAGTAGAAAAATCCTTGCCAAATGGGTCCCGAATTTGGAATTTCATTAAAAACTCTAGAGACCTGATCACAGACTTTCTTACTTGGGAAGTAAAGGATGGAAAGGAGGCCTTGTTCTAGGAAGACTCCTGGGAAGGTCATACAGCATTGGCAGACAAACCGAAGCTCTCAAGAGTTAAAGAGAAAACAAAACAAATTTGGGGATCAAAAGTCAGTGATTACATAGATCGACTGGAAGCTCTAGGTGAAGGTTATCTGAAGTGGAAATCGGTGAGAAGCCTGGACCTTGAAGTACAGGAGATTGAAGCCTTTGAGAATGCATTATTAGAAAGAAGGATCTGGGGTAGACAGGGGAGAGATTGCTTACCCTGGGATGCCTCACCAAATGGGACATACTCGGCCAAGATAGGATACAACATCTTATCAGCTTCAAGGGAAGAAAACTCAGTGATCCCTCGGAGCCTTTGTTGGAATAAAGCATGTCTTCCAAAAGCAGGGATTTTCACATGGGCTGCAGCACAAGGAAGAATTCTTACTGCAGATAGGTTTATCAAAATGGGTTATCACGGCCCATCTAGATGCCCACTGTGTCAAGACGCTGAGGAAACTGTTGACCACTTGCTTTTAAATTGTAAGTTTACTCAGAAGATGTGGTGTTGGTTGTGCACAAAATTACATTGGTCAACTGTCTTCCCCAACACCCTATTAGCATGCTTAAACACTTGGCCAAGCTACTATCAAAACACCATCTTCGGGGACTTATGGAAGATGAGCCCTTCAATTTTAATCTGGGAAGTATGGAAGGAGAGAAACAGACGCCTTTTTCAGGAAAAAGAGATGTCAATCCCAAGGCTTCAGTGCAAGATTGAGGCAAGCATTGTAGAACTTTTTAACACACAGATGGGGAACAAGCCAAAGAAAACAAATTTCACTAAATGGGATGCTTGGATCATGAAACAATGGTTTGGAATTAAAGCTCCTCCTTTTGGCGGAACAGGCAATGCGGCTTCTTCTGAACAGTGCAATAAAACTCAATGGATTCCCCTTGAGCAAGGCTGGGCTAAATTAAACTTCGACGGGGCCTCTAAAGGGAATCCGGGGCCGTTTGGGGCCAAGTGCATAGTAAGAACTTCTTCAGGCTCGATCTTGGGGAGATTAGCTCAGCCCTTAGCGGAAGGAACAAACAATGTAGCCAAATTCTAAGCTCTCCTACTCGGATTGATGTTTAGTAAGGAATTGGGAATCAAGAATTTGGTAGTTGAAGATTCAACACTAGTCATAAATTCTCTCAAGACCAGAAAAATTCACAATTGGAGACTAGGGGTTTACTTGGAAGCTGCACTAGAACAACTAGGGAACTTTGAACAAGTGATGCTCAATCACACGTTAAGAGAAGGTAACACAAAAGCTGACTCCCTGTCCAACATGGGAGTAGTTGGACCGGATTTTAAAGAATGCTTTGCAGAGTAATCTTCTTGTGGGTGGTAGGGTGGGCCCCCTCCCTCTCATCATGCTCCTTCTCTCATTCATGAGATCGAAGGAAAAGTAGAGGCAAATCATTAGCGGATAAGAGGAGAGGGAATGGGGTGTCAGATGGAGAGCGCAAGCTAGCAGCGCAGTGGCAAGGCCACATCACCTCACTTGCCAATACAAGTTGTCAAAGGAACGAGGATGGCAAGCTTCCAAAAGATGGCAATCCGCCAAAATTAGGAGACCTCGGAGGCACCGGATGTCTTAATGACACATTAAGATAAGAACAAACAGAACAACACGTGGAGTACGGTCTTCAAGGAAGTTTATGCAAATCGGTCGGGTGGTAGAAGTCGATCCTCACAAGGTGCTAGTTGAATCAAGGCCGAGGGTGGCAGGACAAAATTTTATTGCAAGGATGGATTTCCTCGCTTAAACATCATTTCAGGCTCATGTTCAGTGGCTCGGCCTTGCTGGATACGAGCTTTTTAAATGCAGACGGATAATGGAATTTTCATTGTATGGTTCTCGAAATTTGTTGTGTTGGTTGTCTTTGTGCAGGGAACTCTCGACTGGAGTGCTAGAAATGGCGAAGATGGGAAAATTGAAATTTATCATCTCTATCTTAGCGGAGGGGCTGGAAAGCTTCGGTGTCGACACTCTTGTCTCTTTGGAGGTGATGGAGAGACAAATTGCATTCAGGGAAATCACCAATCAAAGGTTGAAGAGAATCCTGCTTGAGGATGATCCCTTAATCATGGTAGCGATCAAAATGATATTAGGGAAGGGCCACTTGGAGAGAAGGGAATTCGCGAGGGACAACGCACATATTTCTTCCCGATTCTTGGCCGTCATTCTGGACCTGGAAGTGCCGAAGGCAGAAGCAAAGGAAATAATGGAGTATCTTTTTCGGGGTGACCTGTTAGGAGGGATAGAGAAGACACTGAAAGCAGCCTTCATGGGTAAAGGAATCTCGCGCCCCTCGGACCTAGAACTCCTTTGGGAGACGGAAGAGGCAGTAAAGGTATATCCCTTCCTTCTAGATTTAAAAGGGCCAGAGCTCATGAGACACAGAATGGTCTCGGCCATGGCGGTCGAATTCTTGAAAAGAAAACTAGGGTTGGTGATGGAGGAGGGTATGGATTGGGAGGAAGACTTCACCTTGTTTGCAAAATTGAATGGTTTTCTGTGAGGCTCGGCCTCAGTGTATTAATTTTTTGTTTAAAAAAGTATAATCGATACCGGTTTTTTTTTAAATTATGCAGTGGGACAGTTTTTTTGTGCCGGTCGTAGGAAGCCTCTGGGCTGGTAGGTTCAGATTTCATGGTAGATTGGTGGTCTCTCCTGCTACGCAAACATATTGTAAATTATCTTAAATCTAATACAAAATCATAACCTTACGTATCAAAAAAAAAACTCACTGCCATCCTCAATGGTTGTCCACTACCTAGGTTTGATGCAAAGGGTTCTTAATCCCACACATGTTGGGTGAGAAAAATCAAGAGAGGAGATTATAAGTAGAATCAAGGGAGAAGAATATTATAAGTAGAGGCTTCAAACTTGTAGGAATTACATTTTTATTATAATATGTAATTGTAAAATCTAAATTTAAATTAAATGAATTATAAAATCCATCATATTCATAGTTAGGTTTATTTCTATTTTATATAAATATAAAAGGTGAAAATTAATTTGAAAAATATTGATATAATTTTTTTTATATAATTATAAGATGAAAATAATGTAATAAAGACTTTTTTTCCTTTTAATTTTTTATATATATTTAAATATCTATATTTAATAAAGTGTTATTTTATTTTATATACTTAAAAAATATGTTTATAATTTTTTTTTTATATAATAATTATTTTGATTACTTAAGAAATATATATTTTTATATAATTATAAGATGAAAAATAATGTACTATATTTAGAAATCTATATTTAGTAAAGAGATATTTTTATTTTATATACTTAAAAAATATTTGTATAATATTTTCTTTATATATAATAATTATTTTGTCTATTTAATAAATATATTTTTTACTTTAAGAGCTATTTATTTTACTCACATTGTTTATTATGTTATATTTATCTCATCTATTAATAATTAATTTTGAATTATAAAATATATATATATATATATAGAAAGATATAAAGAAGTGGTTAGAAACTCTATCGTTTTAATAAATATAAAGTATTCCAACTCTAACATAGTCAATTTGAAAACTTTATTGTGTCCAATTAATAAATTTTAAAATATACAATATATAGATAGATATATAAAGTAGTGGTGAGGAAATTTATAATTTTAATAAATATAAAGTATTCAACCACTAACATAATAAATTTGACAACCTTATGATTGATAGTTTAGAAAAAAAAAATATCTTAAATATGTCTATCAAAATAAATATTTTATTATTATATACAAAAACTTTTTTTTTTATAGATGTCATAAATTAATATTCTACCAATTAACATTTAATTATTAGTCGATATTAGGTAAAATTTTATTTTTAATTATTTATACATTTAATTGTAAGTTAATTAATATAGTTGATTCAAAATTTGTAGGTATGCTTCATCCAAAGTTAACTTTTGAAAATGAAGAGCAACAAAGATAATATCAAGAATATACTTTAAACTATATAAGAGAACACTGTGAACAAATGACAAATGTGCAAAGAGAGGAAGTAATAAATCGTTGAAACAAAAATGATGAGAAATATTTGTTAAATGTAGGGAAGATACGATAGTTGAAGAGATCGATGCAAAAATGAGACAACATGGAGATGAGATGATAACAAATTCTCTACAAACATCTCAATAGAAAAAATATAGATCAAGAAGAAGATTGCAAAGAGAAATGCATTAAGTTCAATCGCTGAGACAAAAAAGACAACTAAAAGAACATAAATGTGAATTAGTTCAAAGAAATTATCAATTTCATTTTAATGGTGAGCTTAATTCTAAAGAACAAAAAAGGAAAGAAATGAAGGTGCACTTAATCACAATAAAAATGTTGAGATTGATTTGAAAACTTCAAATATATTATTTTGATATGGAATACATAAATAAGTTTAATCCAAAATGTTTTATATTTATGAAGAAAGGTTTCTTTGATGCTTGAAGGTCCTATTTGTAATAGATGTTTCAACAAGAGAAGAATGGACACTAATTTTCAACATTAAATACCATGGATCCTAGCCAACAACCACCAAAACATGAAGACTTAACATAAGTTGAGAAAATATTGATGCCATGTCTCAACCCAATATTTTAAGTCACATGCAACTAGAGGTCAATATGAATAGAAAGGACATGTCATAGTTCCACGAGAAGTAAAACAAAAAACTAATGTTATTCCATACCAAATGAAGGATTTACCTATTATTATTGTTTGAAAAATGGGTTGATGTGGAATAAATTATAGTTTTACAATCAATAGATGAGAGTATACAAAGCACTTAAATATTTAAAAAGAACATGAAAATTGTTATAGAGATTTTCAAATTGATGAAAATATTCTTAATTGACTTACATCCAATTCAAATGAAAATATTTATGACCAATTGAACTTTGTCCATATAGAGTTTGATTTTGATGCAAATAAATATATATTTGTGGATCAAAAAATAGAGATGGACTAAGAATTTTTTTTATAACATGACATCAATGGCCTCCAAACAAAAAAATCCTTAAGAGACATGGAACTAATTCATGCTTGTTCAAATAACCTTGATGTAGATCTAGGATCACTAATTGATTGGCCAAGCATTGGAGCATCTCCAATGAATGATATGTCTTGGATGGATTACTTGATATGGCTTTCCCAATGTTATTTCCAAATAGATGATATGACTAATTAGGACTACAATTGAGGATAGTCCATCTACATGAATTTGTTAAACATGCTAGACTGTATATGTGGTCCTATATGTAACACCTCTCTAAACCCAAGCTGGTAAGATAGTATTTTGATTTTGATTTGATATTTTAAATGTTAAATGTTATTATAATGAGGTTAGATATTGTTGATTTAGTAAAAGGTTATTATGATTAGCTATGATGATGAAAGTAATTGATATATATGGTAGCTAACTACATTCAGGATGTAGTATGTGTTTCGGCTATGTATATATGTATATGCACAAGTACCCTATTGTGTGTATGTTACAGGTACCAGGTACCGATTCCACCTGGCTTCACAGGTCTGAGCGTACCTTCCCCAATGGTGGTTACTAGAGGTAGTCACAGGCCAAATGTCCCCTACCCTAGCCCACTGTACCCTGTTAGGGCAGCTTTTTCTTTATTGGTGTCTTACCGTCTGGTTACCTAACGGTAACTTCCGGAGCACCTTTCCGCTGTAAGTTCTGGAGTAGCACTGTTAAAGTTTCGGAGTAGTGTTGCAAGTTTCAGAGCAACGCTATTAAGGTTTTGGAGCTATGCTGCAAGTTCCAAAGCAACGTTGCAAGTTCCATAGCAACGTTGTTAAGGTTTCAGAGCTGTGCTGCAAGTTCTGGAGCAGCGCTGTAAGTTTCGGAGCAGCGTTGTTAACGTTGTGGAGCTGTGCTGCAAGTTCCAGAGCAGCACTGTTAAGGTTCTGGAGCTGCGCTACAAGTTCTGGAGCTGCGCTGTAGGTTCCGGAGCAACACTGCAAGTTCCAGAGCAGTGTTGCTGGAGTTCCGGAGTAGAGCTGGAAGTTCCGAAGCCGAGTTGAAAGTTCTAGAGCAGAAGTTCCAGAGCAGAGTTGGAAGTTCCAGAGCCGAGTTGAAAGTTCCAGAGCAGAGTTGGAAGTTTCGGAGCCGAGTTGAAAGTTCCAGAGCAGAAGTTCCGGAGCAGAGCTGGAAGTTCCGGAGCCGAGTTGAAAGTTCTGGAGCAGAGTTGAAAGTTCTGGAGCAGAGCGGTTGGTTCCGAAGCAAAGGTTCTGAAGCAGGAAGTTCCATAGCTAGAAGTTTTGTAGCTGGAACTTCCGTAGCTAGGAGTTCCGTAGCAAAGTTTTTGGAGCTATTATGGTTGCTCCTATTTGGATTTTCTCTGGAGGGTGGATTATTCCCCTCCTTTGGGTTGAGTTCGGCCATGCTTGGCCATGTAAGTTGTCGGTATATTGTCTTGGCAACTGCTTTACCTGTAAGTTATTCCTTATGTTATCAAAAAAAAATTTATCTTGTCCTCTTTTGGCTCTTACCCTTCGGGGTTGCGTAGCGGGATGTTACACTATACATTAAAATAGATTGCATCTATGTACTAGGCCAATTGAATACATGATGTACTAATATGGTCAACATGTATGTTCTAGTAGGGTAATTTGCGCCAAATCCAAGGAACTAGTTATGCATGTAATGAAGAATGTACATAAAATAAAATAGATGTGATAAATGTAAAAATATCAATAAGAAATGAAGGGAAACTTCTTCCCAGGTACATATGTAACTGGTAGGATAGAACTTGTAGCTCAATCTAAGACTCCTAAAATGTGTAAGAATAAAAAAATATTATGTATTGATGTTCTTTATGAACATATTCCATTTGACCTTAGTTAATGTTTATTTGTGAATTCCATGGGTTATTATCTACTAATGTAATATGAAAACGGTTCCTTTTGTTGTCTATATTGTAATTATGATAATGAAATATATGATTTACTCAAACTCACAAATTAGGTATGTCATATGTTGTGGTAAAATGGACAATGAAATAATTTGTTAATCTTATGTTCATAGGGAAATTTTATATTTGATAATGTTTATTCTTGTAAATAAAAAAAATTCCTCTTTCTTGTTCCCTTTTTTCTTCTCTCCTCCTTTCCTCTTTTCCCCTTAGTCTTTGGATTTTATTTGTAGCTTGGACATGGTAAGATTATATTTGTTTCTCTTTAAAAATGACCTACATAAACTTCTTTAACTAACTACACATGGAATATCACCAATCCCCTTGTTATAACATCTCATTTGCCACTATGTGATTCTTGTAAAGCCAAGAATTCACAGTTGTAAAACCTTGCCAAGATTTTAAAAGAAAAACCTTTCAAGAGAGGAATGAAGTCCCTAATTCTTGAATTCTACTACCATACCAATTTGAAATAAAAAAAAATTATGCACTAGGAGGGAAAGCTTTATATTTGTTAGTTTATAAGTACTTAAGTATACAATTGATTGCATAGTTTAACTAGTTATGCTAGGGATAACTTCATCTTAATGGATAGTCCCCTTAATTTTTAAGGAGAGTTCCCTGGAATTAAATACTTGGTTATATAAAATGGAATCCTACCTTTTACCCTAGGAAACAAAATAGCAATAGAGGCATCATGAGCAAAACAAAATTTAATGGATATCCAACTTAGAGAAGAGGATTTGAGTAGATTTATAACAACTCGAATTGGTACTTCATCACTCCCAACAATTAATATGTTAATTTTGGTGCCCATACAGATTTTGAGAAAAAAAAATTAGGAACAATTTGAGAGGGAAAATAATATTGAATAAAGTAAGGGTGCACACAAAAGAAGAAATAATAAAAAGGTAGGTGCATAGTTGAGAGATCAAAAACTCAATAAGTAATATAGTCACCTAACTTGGGATAGTCACAAAAAAATGAAAGAGGAAGAGAAGGCCACATGATATAGGAGACAATGTTAAGACATGAACAAAAAAAATGACACATGAAAATAAAGGAAGAGATCATAAAAGGGGAGTTCATTCTCTATCCAACAACAAAGTCAACATAGGGGTGTTGGATATTGCCTATTATTGTGTAGGAGAAAAATTAATTAGTAAGAAGAGGAGACTTCATATAATAGGCTTTCATTCCCTCCAATGTGATTATATTTTATCTTCTACATCTGAAGAGATAAGATGTAACATGGTAATTAAGAAGAGAAAAATTAAGGGTAGGAAGATGTGATAGATAGGGAAGAAGGAAATATTTAATTTGTGGTGAATTAGAGAAATTAGTAAGAAAAGGAGGAGAGAAGACACCACAATAACGTGAATTCTTGCCTTGCTATGAAAGATTATACATTTGAGAGAAACAAGATCAATTGCAAGAGAAAACAGGTTAGCTCATAAACCCAACCTGTGTATGCTTACCAAGAGTTTAATGAATTTGTAGAGTTTATTTTTAGTGTAATGAAGAAGAAATATGCATTTTTATGTATCAAATTCTTCATATTTTTATATTTACATGTGATAAGTATGTGTATATTTATTTGTACGCATGTGTATGATTTTATTGTGCTTGTAGCCTCAAGTGGATATGGTTGATAGAAACTACCTAGCCTTGTACTCCCTAGATTAGGCCCTAGAAACATTTAAATCTAGGTGTGTAAGAGTTTGGAAGAGCATCTTATGACATTGTAAAGTAAAAGTTAATTATAAAAAATTCTTACCTCATGTCAAAATATGTAAGAGGGGGGATTCATTAGAATTTTGACTAGCATTATTATAAGTCAAAAAATATATTTTAAAGGGTTGAATATGTCAAAATGGGGTGCCCCAAATAGGGAGTTACATATGATGGATTGTATGAAAAGTTATGACAATTATAAAGGATAAAATTTTCTTTCTCTTTGTGCAACATAGAAGAAAATAATATTCAATATTTATTTAAATCAAATGCGGGTGAGCAACACTTGATTGTCCTTTCTAAAATGGGAACAATTTTATGACATGGCTATCAAACTAGAATGGTGTACTTTATTGTTCTATGACAATAGCTTATAGAGTGATGATGGCAGGATATGGTATAGTAGGGATGAGAAATTTGACTATTTCATGATGGGATGGATATGAGAAATGGGTGTAATTCTCACTAAAACTTGTAAATATAAATTGTGAGATAATGTGTTACACCTATCTATATAAGAGAGATGCTTATAAATTTAAATAATTTTGATGGAAATTTGTAAATATTTAACATGTTCTTCATTACATTGCCAATGAATGTGTATCAATACATCTAACTAAAAAATGTAATCCTTTTGAAAGCTATGATATTTGAAAATAAAATAAAGAAGACATACATCATAAACTATTATTTTAAAATTTGTTATTAAGAGGACAAATAATACAACATAAAAGCAAGGAAAATGAGTTTTGTTTTCTTAAAATCAAGGACCTATTTTTTCATGTCATTTTAAATTAAAACATGAATGCCAAATTAAGTAGTATCCTGGTCCAAACATTTGATTGAAACATATGCAAACCTTTTGTTTGGATTCTAACCACTCAAAGCATTATGAGTTGTAACCTCTCCAAATAAGGTAAAAAGTAATAGCAAGGTAATCAAAGCATGTGTGCATTCCTTGCTTAATGTGTATGTAATTTCATTATAAAATTTCCATGTGCTTGTACATTCTTTGTAGTTGATTGTAATAAACAAACTCATTTCATATAGCTATGTATAAAATTAAAATAAAAAAATTCCTTATTACTTTATTTCCATCCTTATAATTATATAAAATAAGTCATCAATATTTTTCAAATTAATTTTCATCCTTACAAGAAATAAGCCCAACTATGAATATGATGGATTTCATAATTCATTTAATTTAAATTTAGATTTTACAATTACATATTATAATATTAAATGTACCTCTTACATGTTTGAAGCCTCTACTTATAATCTCTTTCTCCCTTGGTTTTCTCACTCAACACATGTGGGATTAAAAACCTTTTGCATCAAACCTGGGTAATAGACAACCATTGCGAATGGAAGCAAATTTTGCAGATAGAGAAACAATCCACTTCGCCTTCCAAACACTTGCTTTTGCATGACAGTTCTATCAGTTTGCAAAGCATGCTCATTTCCATCACAATGGCCGACTATAGATTTTATAGCTCCCATAATGACATAACGGTGGAAATGGCAAATAAAATCCTTACACACGGAATGGAATATGAAAAATGGTCCACTAAAATGGAAAAGGTACAATTTAAGAGGGCCCCACATGGCCCAGCCACCTAAGCAATCAATGCTTAGAGTGTGTTGGTTAAGCCCAGACCCTTCTAATTATTAAAGACTTGCACAATAATAACAACCATCATTATGCTCTTTTGACTTTTCAACATTTGACAATCACATGTTTATGAGGGTTTTCTTTACACAAAAAATTGACCAAAAATATTTGTTTTAGTACAAATTAACTTGTAGACTAGCAAGGAATAAACACAATATTTAGGCACTTAATGCATTTTTGTAGCCTCTAAAGTATGTCTCAAGTAAACCATAGCTACATTAGTTGTTTAATTGATACATTATGAAATATTTGTTTTATTTCTCAGTAAAATTAAGATTCACAACTTTAAAACTGCTATATAATTTATCATGCTTTTGACTAAAATTTTATTATCACAAAGTTACAAGTTTTTTAGTGTCTTATCATACCAACTCATTTTCCAAAATCTGAAAGGTTTATTATTTAATCTATGCTTCAAAATAGTGTACCTGTTTTTAGTGGTGATGGAATGCCATGAAAAGTATTCGATATGGAGGAAAGGATATGAAAGGTTGGATATGCAAATGAATGGAATGGAAATGCTATCAATTCATCATTTTTGAGTTGTACGTAGAAAATGATATGCAAGATATAGAAATATGAATGACCTAGGTGGATCCAAAGAAGAAAGGAATGCAATGCATTGATGTGATGCAAGGAAAGCATATAAATGGTTTATGAAATGTTTGATATGGGAGGAAAGGATATGGAAGGTTGGATATCTTAGAAACAGTTCATGAAATTCAATTCCTCCTTGAGAAGAGCTATACTATGCCAAAACTCTTCATACAATAATAAGAAACAGTTAATGAAATTCAATTCCTCCTTGAGAAGAGCTATACTATGGAAGCGGATAAAGGGAGGTGGGTTTAGGTTTACCTGATGGCTGAGGCTCAAGATTCCAACGGAAAAAAACCAAACGGCTGGCATTTGGAAAAAGCAAACAGCTCAAATTTTAATTCAACACATGAATAGGTTTACAAACTTAAAAAGCTCAAGTAATCAGCGATGGAGATGTGGAGAGATGTGGAACAGTGGAAGGTGCAAGAAGAGAATATCAGGCGGAGACGTGGCAACTACAGGTGCAGCTGTTTGATTTTTTCAAATGCTAGCCGTTGCTTTTTTCTGATGCTAACCGTTTGCTTTTTTCTCATGCTAATCGTTTGCATTTTTCTGATGCTAGCCGTTTGTTTTTTTCTCATGCTAACCATTTGCTTTTTTCTCATGCTAACCATTTGCTTTTTTCTCCAGATAATGCATTGCGAAGAATTTCCCTCCTCTGTCTTTCCCTATATATATACACATTTGCACAAAGACATTAAAAACATTCTTATAGTGAGCTTTGATGCAATAGATGAGGAAGAGAAGTATATGTTTTTAGATATCTCGTTTCTTTATAGGAAGAGAAAAATATTCGGCCATCATGGTGTGGAATGAGTTCGGATGGAGTGGGGTGGGTAGTTTGGAGAAAGTGCTTGAGAATGCATGATCTGGTGAGAGATTAGGGAAAGGACATTTCAAAGACAGCCTTCGGTCACCACAGCAAATCAGCCACATTGAGAAACAGGGGAAGGTAAGTTTTAATTTTTATGTGATCCAATATTTCGATAAGCAGATGTTTGCACGCTAATTGTTTGATAAGCTCGCTGATTTTACTATTTTTCCATTTAGGACAGTGTGCTGATTCGGGGAATTAAAGCCGAAAGAAACGAACAGTGTATAGCTTGTGAGAAGATCAGGTGGAAGGTTAAAAGAGGCATTTAAAATTTCTCGATGTTGAAATCAATTGTATTACAGAATAATTAGCCATTTTCTTTTTTCTCCAGATGCTAACTTCATTCAATTCTCTGGAGCTCAGAGATTTTCTTTAGATTATGGTTGTTTAATGTAATTTTTATGTATTTTAAGATGGAACCTGAAGTGCAGCAGCCTTTGTTATCTGTGGCTCCTACCGCTACTAATGGTCATCTTGTAGATGACATTAACAGATTGGAATTGATTTTAATTTTTATGTAATACCAATCAGTCATGGGCAAAGAAGATGGGAGATCCAGTGTTACTGGAATCCAAGAAGCTATATCATGTCCATACAGATGTTTTGTGGACATTTGGGCAACCTGCAACTTGCTGCATCTTCATACAGGGATCCAAGTTTTCGCTTATGGTCTCATGGTTTGTTTCCCATACACACTGCTACTGCTAATTTTTATTGATTTAGTTGTAGAATATCTATCAATTAATTTGTTGTCTAAAATTTTGCACTATCTACCCTATGATAATTCTTATTGATTTAGTTGTAGAATACCTATCAGTTAGCTTGTGTGTCTAAAATTTTGCACTATCTACCCTATGATGATTTGTAGATACCATCCCATCTTGTGTATGTTGTATGCACATGACAACACATGACAACTTAAAAAAATCATGCAAGGTGTGATGATATGTTAGTTTCTCTAGATCGATGAGCAGAGAGCCAAACCCATGCCACTCTCACATGACATACTCCCTCGAGTTCTTCCCCATTATCATCAGTGGAGCAGAAATTATGGTACATTTATATTCTGCATTTTTTGGAGCAGAAATTATGGTACATTTATATTCTGCATTTTTTGAAGCATCTGGTGTTTCATTAATCATTTTACTGGAATTCCTACTTAGCACCATTGATTGTTTTGCTTGGGTGTTGTTAGAACTTCGAATAGTGCCTGATTAAAAAGAATAGTGAGTGATTAAGAAGAAGGTGCAGGATTCTGAAAACCCTATTGATTAGTAAACTTGTTCTATGTGATATAGGTTAGGATTTTATTTTCTGGTTCGGGTTTCAAGTCAGGTTGGTTGTTCCCCACCCTGAGCTTATTAAGGAGATCCGTTCCACTAAATTTGGCAACTATACAAAGATTCGGGGAAATCCCCTTTCTAGGCAACTGGTTGGACAGGGACTTGTGGGGTTGACAGGTGAGAAATGGGCTCAGCACAGGAAAATCATCAATCCTGCTTTCCGTATGGATCTCCTGAAGGTAAGGCACTGAATGTCTGTACTTACTACTTATGTCCTAAATTAGAACCAAAATGATATAATATATAAATCAACTTTTTTCAGAGAGAAATCTAGGTATCACGTTCCACATCCTGGTGTTAAATTCTGTGCAATTTTTTTTTAAATACCTTCTTTGGGCATCTTTTTATTGTCCAAAAGATTCATTCAATACTCAGTGAGCTTTGCTTTCCATTATAAACTTAACCTGAAAAATTTGGGGAGTAGTTTTATTTCTAGTTGTGCTTTTGGCTCAGACATTTTGTGAAACGGTTGTCGTGCATCCATGCAATATAAAACCCTTTCTGTAAGTTTGTTCTGACATTTTTCCAAATAGTTGTCCTGGATCCATGCTGTAAAAACCAAACAGAAGGCTAAGATTTTCGAATTTTTTTCTGTTATTAATTTTCAAACAAACCTTAATACAGATAAGTTCAGCTTCATTGCGAACATAATACTGTATCACTAACAAAGCGTTAGATGTTTCAAGTTAGCCTATCTGGGTACGTATCATTTTCATCTCAATATGATTAACTAAACTACTTTTTATCTAGGAAATTTTCTAACGCTTTTGACTAATTAAGGGCAATCCCCTGCTGCCCTGGAGTTATATGAGTTATATCTGAGTGCAAGACCTGGTCTCTTAGAACTATGTAGATTAGAAGGGTTACTTTTATCTTAAATATAATCCAGATACATGACTGCAAAAATAAAAACCCTAATCTTCTAGAAACTATGTGGATTATTTTTCTCTATTTTGATATTTATATTCATTTCATAAGAAGATATGTATTTTCAATAACATTAACACTAGTTCTATAGATGAAAGACATTCATTCTTCAATATATATAAGGTATGATGGTTTATTTTGTTGCTGAAATTTATATTCCCATTTCTGTACATTAGGCTAATATATTTTCTTTAGAACATATCTAGTGTTATAGTTGTTTAGATGAGCATAGTTTATGCCATTTATTTACAACCACTGATTTAATAAAAAACATGTAAAGTATAGAAAAGTTTGAGACGTTATATCTATGGGTGATTTTATTGATATATTTTTTTAATTTAGGTTAATTAAGTGTGAAAGGTTAATTTAGGGATACAGTCAACATATGATGAAATACAATCAACAAATGATGATTAAAAAAAACTTCTTATAGATGAATATAAGGGATGCATATTGTGGTATATCTGAGAGGCAAATCAAAATTTCTTACACATGTTAGAGATGAGGAAAACAGATGCTATTCAAGAGTAATTACAATTCCAAACTCAGTTGGATATTATTAATTCTACAACTCAATATTCTCAAAAAATAAATATGTTGATTGATTTTCAAGTCTAGTTAGGATATAGCATCTTATTAGGATTTTTAAAATTTTATATAGATTATGTTGATTGATGTGCAAACCTATAGATAGGGTATAACATCTCTTGTACTTGTTTAAATTCAATCTTGAGCTAGAATTTAACACCTCTTGCTGCCATGTGCAATGTGTCCATATTTGATTCAAAGATAACAATAGTTTAGTGGCCATATAGCTTATTCTAAAGTATGGAATTACAAATATTTTTAACCTCTTTTCATAGTCAAATGAATTTCCTCTTATCTTTATTCCTTTGATTATACTAATAATTTTTATTTAAGCGACCACTTTTTTTGTCCCCTTATTATAGACTATATTGCATTCTTTTATTAAAATGGTTGCAAGCTAGCTAAAATATATTGAAATTGAAACCAATAAATGAGAAAAATATTTTTGAAACAAACCAATACTCAGCTTTCTTTTCTTTTTTTAAACTTTATGGAATATGATAGCTTTAGTTTCAATGAATCAATCAAAAAGGATTTGGAGAACATGGTTATTCGTAGATGCAAGACTAGGCTCTTCTTATAGAAGGTTATGTACAATGCAATACTAGATGGTAATAGTAATATACTTGTTGAAGAGTGTATCAGAAGCAATATCTAAAAACCCACTACACTCTTATTGTAGAAGATGATTATATAATGCAATCCTATCAATTTTAATAGTCTTGTTAAACCTTTAGGTAGTTGGGCATGATCATGATCTTCTATTAATCTTGAATTGTACAATGTTTGTCTAGTTATTACTTGGATTTTTAACCTATTTAGGCAATTCCCACCTTTGATTTGGTTTAGATAGAAATCAATTGTGTGAGTATCTTTTGGACTTAGTGTTATGCATCTTACTTATCTTACCTTTTCTTGGAAAAGGCAACTCTTTATTTTTTACTCTTATTATAGGATGACCTACTTCTTTATTAGAACGTTTGCTAACTAGTATTAATCTTGAATTGTACAATGTTTTGTAGTAGTTATTACTTACTATTCTTAACTTATTTAATAATTCCTACCTCTAATTTGGATTAGATAGAAATTAATAGTGATATATTTATTATACTGACTTATTCCATGAGTATATTTTGGGTTTAGTGTCGCAGTTATCTTATTTATCTTGCTTATTAGAAGAACTATTTTTTTCTCTTATTATAGACTCTCCTACTTCTTTATTTGAATGCTTTCACTAAAATTGACTAATTAGTTGAGTACTAGCTAATATTTGAAAGTGAAATCAATCAAGAAAAATATCTTTGAAACAAAACTTTCAAACCTTTAAGTGGCTCCAGTTCTATTTTATTTTTAGAGAACTCAATAGTTTTGACATTCTTGAATCAATCAAGACAAATTTATTGGAAGGAGGGGTAGAAGTACTTACTGCTCCTTTTCTTGTGTAAAATGCAGGCGGCCTTCATTCCTCACCTTTGCTTCTTTCAGTTTGTTCTGTTTGGTCAAAGTATTTCTGATATATTGAAAAAACCTATGATGGCCCTTAATATTTCGGCAACCAAGAGCTCTTTCAATGATAAGTAGACTGTTCTTCCCATTAACACGACCTCCCTTCATGTCCTCCAACTGCATGCCAAGCTCAATAATCTTCATACCGCTATCATTATTATCTGACAGTCTAAAATTTATGGAAGGATGCATTAATATGTTTTGAGCAAGTAATATGGAGCCAAACCACATTAAAACATCCGCATCAGAATGCCTCTGCCCAAGCAAAGATCTCCAGCTGGAAAGATTAGCTGTTTTCCCCTTTCTCCTGTTTATCACAATCCAGCTAAGCTAAAATTTGTCCATCAGTTGCCCCCAAAAATTAATCTTCCCTCCTCACCTTGTCAACAAGCAACTGTAGGAAACCCATCTGCAATAGTGGGACCCTCATTCTCAAAATCCCAAAAATCAATGAGATCAATTCTAAACGGACATTTGCAGAACCAATCCTCAAAATCACTTGCACTGGGAATACCCCACAAAATTTTGAACAGACTACCTTATTCGCGTACCACACACCCACATGGAAAATAAAGTCAGAGAGAACACAAGTATGAAGCTGTACGCTGCCATTACAAATCTTTTTCATCTCACTGCAGTTGATGTCTCTCTCACCACTTTCTCACATCTAACAAAATTTCTCTGTCCTCTATGCTTTGATGGATGTCCATACCCTGCTCCAAAGCTCCCATTCGGCACAGGCTCCAAGGATGCTGACAAAGGTTGTAGGTCTCGCTTTACACCTAACAAATGCTTTTGCTTGAATGTTTCTAAAACCTTTTCAACAAATCCACTTTGTGAATATCCTGCAATCAGGGCATTCCATGAGAACAAGTTTCTTTGAGGCATTCTGTCAAACAGTTCACGTGCCTTTTCTATGCTTCCACATTTTGCATACATGTCTACCAGGGCAGTTGCAACTAGAAAATCTCACAAAATTCCTCTATCCTTTATGCTGTGACGGGTGTGCACAGCCTGTTCCAAAGCTCCCATTTCTGCACAGGCAGCGAGGATGCTGGCAAAGGTTGAGGAGTCTGACAAAATTCCTATATCCTTCATGCTTTTACGTTTACTTTGTTCCAAAGCTCCCATTTTGGCACAGGCCAAGACTACGCTGATTGGAGACCTGTTTGTTGTGCATTTCCTCGTGATGATACCCATGTCTTCTAACCTCCGCACCCATGCGCGGGTGGACGGGAGAAACAGTTTAAATTATGGCACTTGTCAATATTGATGCATCTTGCATGCATGTAATTTTAAGTATATATCTATTACTTTGTGTGACTAGTGTGTGCTTCTACATTTTCTTGCCGGTCTACTCTAGTGGTGGCAATTACAAAATTTACCAAATTTCTTTATATTATCAATCTTTAAGGATGTCCTTATTCCGTTCTCAAGCTCATGATTAGATGCTAAAAAAAGTCATCGAATTGGATTGGTTCTAAAAGCTTATGAATCAATAGGAAGTTATCATCGTCATTTAATAGATGACAACTCTTTAAGATCAAATAGTTTGTGTGCCTTATTTATATTTTCACATCTTCTAGATAATGTGATTACTCAATAGATGAATTTGTTTATTCTTTATATTAATCTTTGTTATGGAAATTTGGATTAAAAATATTTTGTTGTTATAAGCAAAATAGGTCTTTTGTTAATGTCAATTGTGGTGGAAGTTCATCAATAAGTAAAAGATTTCATTCAAAAATTTAATATATATGAGCAATAAGAATTGCTTATGTGCAAAATTTACGCTAAACTTATCTATAAACATTCAAAAACTTTATAGAAGAATTGATTGATTATCACTACAAATATATCCCTAAATATAGGAAAAGAGAAATTTATGTAAACCCATCATCATTCAAATTATTTCCTATAATGTTTCAAACAATAGATAATATGGGTCAAAGATATCTTCACACCCTACTTGGGAAAAGAGTTAACTTGAATAAATATTTCAATGAATATGTTTTGACCTCATTTCAAACTTGGCTTGCAAATAAAGATGTGTTCAGTGTCGTTATAGGTCATAATTTGCTAGGTTTATTTTTCAAGTTCATGCTTATCATTTGATCTTTAATAGGAAATCAAGCAACTAGGAATCTTGATTTTAAAATATTATTTGTGAATTCAACTGGGCTACCTTATCTATATGAATTTTGCAAACAAAGTCTTGCATCTCAAACTAATTTTTTAAACTATCACACATTCTTATTAGACCAAGCCAATTTATAAGAATCTAAATATTTAATTAAACTTATTGTATAAGATTTGAGTGTGCATTTTTTGGACCAACTATGACAAGTAATTTGTATTTTCCTTGATCAAAGATAGGTAACCTAAGAACCCTACGTTCTATTGTCCCAAATAATTTATGATATTAATATCATATTTTTAAAGAAAGATGTCAATAGCATTGAGGTGTCTATACTCATACCTTTATCAAATGTTTTTCCAAATCTCTAAGTTTAAATGCCAATAAAGTTATCTACCAAATTTAGAAAGTACCCATAGTTTTTCCCCTACATTTATCCCCACATATGCTATATGGTATAAAGTATCCTTTGGTATGTAACATTTGATATAAAATTGTTCGAAGCAAAAATGTGTGAGGGCAATCTGGGCACGAAAAAAATCCGTTGTTTTGGAGGGCTCAATGCAAATGCTAGCACAGGTGGGAAGAATCCTAAGTCGCAGAATCATGAGGGTTTTGTGGAGGTGCACGTCTTCTGACTCAGTTTTGAAGTGGGAAAATCCACTTGGAGCAATCTATCTACTCCTGTTATTGAACCCCTTGATTTTGGCTTCTTTTTTTTTTTTTCTTTTCTTTCAACTCCATGCCTGATTGTAACTTCATGGTTCAAAATGGTATGTAGTTTTTTGAGCAATCAGGCCTCTTTCTCACTCTATGGGCCCCTTTTTTGACCCAACTACTACCAAGATTACACACGTTCCTATTTGGATCAAGCTTTATAATTTGCCCTTGGTTATGCAAAATGTTGACCTCATTAGTAAATTGGTCAATCAAGTGGGGTCCTTTGTTAAGTTAAACACGAAAGAAGCGAGTTCTACGCGTAGGTATTTTAGAGCTTATGCTATGGTAGATTTGTCTAAACCTATTTTTCATTCTATCTGAACTTAATCATCTTCTTTTGGTTCTTGGACTCGGTTTTTAAATAATGAAGGACTTCCATTTAGATGCTTTCGTTGCAATAAATTGGGTCACAAAATTGAGGCTTACACTCTACAACGTGCATCTAGCACTAGGCATGCTAACCTTAAAAATGGTTTAAGAAGCTTGGCTCTTTGGATGCAGATTTCATTTAGAGAAATTGTGGCAAGTTTATGGAGACTCATCCTGAACCAAGGTTTGTTCTTGTGCAACCATCAGAGTGTTCCGCAATGCAGCGTTTCGAGCCTATTTCCCCCTTCAATATTCTTGTCCTTGATAAGGTTACTAATATTCCATCTAAGGCAACGAAGGATGGTTTTGAGTCGGAAGGCACATTCCCTTTCATAGAGGATTTGGATGATTTGAATCCTGATTTTTTTATCAAGACATTGTGTTGGGTCCTCCTCAAAAATATGGGACCTCTCAAACTATGAGCAATAAAACAAAACCAAATTGTGGTGAGTCAAAGAGGAAAAAAGGGAGAAAGTCAAAGGCAGAAAAACTCTGCATTGAAGGTAAAGAAGTGGTTGAGGAGGGTTCCCAATAGACTATGGATGTTCTCCTTTCTCAAAAAAAAAAAATAGAGTTTAGCTTTGCTTTGGCTTTGTGCTTTAGCTGTTTTACTCCTGGGGGTAGGCTCCTTTTGAGGATTTGATTTCATCTATTTCTTCCTAGTAGTTCCTTTTAGGCTTCTCCTCTAAGTTCTTTTCTTATCTCTCATACTCTTATGTTTCATGGCTTCCTACGTGGCAAGGATGATGTAACAAGTTTTCTTATATATTTTAATTGAAGCAAGTAGGCCCTCACCCCACAGCTTAGGATAAACAAAAGTATCCTTTGGTATAACTTATATTCTCAAATTAACATAGTAGAGATGTTGATATTTTTATTAGAGTTGGAATTTTATATGCAATGCTTATTGGAGGTGAAATAGGAGATAAATTAAAAAATTATTTCTTGTTTATAATTATATTAGAAAGTAAAGAGATGACAAATTCAATGTACACTATCATGCATATAAGACATTGTCATCTATGAAGGCTCCAATTTCAAATAATTATCTTGTATATGAAATAGTTGATAAAAACCTTGGATGAGTTTGCATGGCTAGGGGATTGATGACATGGATCATATCAAAATTATTTGTTATAATCAAGAATCATTTTTATCATATATGTCATGGAGAAGAGAAGTCCATTAAGGGGCAATGCTATAAGCTAAAAAGGATGTATCCAAATAGATAAATACATCCAAGAAGATAACATGTTGATAAAATACATAGGGGGTTTTCACAACCATCTAAGGAGGTCATCATTTATCTTTGAGAGTTCTCATTCTTGTTATATTAAAATAGACAAATCCATTCCATTTTGCTAAAGGATGACATGGTAAATCAAAAGCTAAGGGAAAAAAAATCATACTATTACACATCCACACAAAAAGTGGAATTACATAAACTTTCAAAGCATATTTTGACTACTATATTTTATCTTCTCTCTTGAGTGTTACTTTACCGAACATTTTTATGGGCTTCAAGTATCCTCTACATTTTTTTGGGTGTAAAGCACCTACTTATAATGAGTGTTTATCATCCTAATAAATTATTTTAGGATAAATCCTAGAAAGGGTAGTTCACTCATTGCTTAATTTTTTTATAGAGCATTAATATATGTTTAGTAGCAGTACTATTTTCTCCTCAAAAGAAAACATGACAAAATAATCATATTTATGTTCGAATGAAAATCTCGCATGATCCACTTTTGATAATGATCATTAGAATATATTCTAGATTTATATGTATATTATATTATTATCGAAATGAAAAATCCATATAATTAATCATGGTCTTTATTTTAATTTTTTAGACTACAAGAATCAGTAGCCCTGTAAACTACATAAATGCACTTAGTAAAATTTTTCACATGACCTGGTGATGTTGAAATGACATGCCCTTCCGGTACCACGAGGATAGAGGGTAGACTAGGATTCCTGACCTCTTTGCCTAAATATGATGCTTTTAGCCAATCAATCCAGGTCCTAACCCTAATCATGGTCTTTATTATTCTTACACCAATAATTAACTTTATTTGATCATTGTATTACTAACTATGTTAGTGATTCCATTTATAGAAAATCTACCATAGACTATTCCTTAAAAATAAATGGTGCATGTGCTATTACATGTATAGTATAATACTTTTAAAAAGCTATCTTCTATGGTTTCTTAATCAATAGAGTGAAACACAAAAGTAGCTCTTGAAGAATCAATGTGGCTTTGAAACTTTATGGAAAAGTTTCATCTAGGTAATTTGTAAAAGTACCCACATAATTAGAGTTGTTTTTCCATAGACTCTTATTTTGAACAATAAGAGAGACAAGAACAATAAATATCATAGAACTTCACCTGCTAAATAGTGATTTCATCATAAAATTTATCTCCATTTTTTATTCATCCAAATATCTAGTGGCATACTATAATCAAGAAGAAATATATTGGAATCTTGATCATCTCATATTGAACTTATGTGCAATGCAAAATTTTCCAAAATCATATTAATGCTTGGCCATAGGTGATTCCATTGAGGGGTAATGTGAATGTCAATGACACCACCTAGTGGATAAATCCTATTTGTGAGTCCTTCTAGCATAATCAAGTCCTAATAGGTAAAACATAAGACATTCAGGCATTAATAAGTCTTTTGGACATATTTAAGTCCCAACAAGTATAAGCAAGTCCTAATAGGAAAAACACATGACCTATAGGAATTAGTAAGTCCTTTAGGAATAATATAAGTCCTATAGACATATTGTAAAATTCTTCTCTCTGTAAAACTTCCACTTGTAAAATCATTGTATTATAAGTCTTATGGGCACTATGTAATGAAGATGGGGTGAGGTTAATTTGAGTAGGCTCAAGCTTCAATATATTTTTTTATAAGACCTCGTAACATCTTTTTTTAAATGATAGGATTACAAATGATGAGATTCAGATAACCTTCATGTAGTCTGGAATACATGGTTTTCATCTTGCCATATATTTATGTCCCTATTTATCACTGTCAAAGAATACCTACGTTACTAGGATAATTCAATTTTTATTTTATAGAAATTGACATGTGATGCCCCCTATTAACATTAAGGGGGGGTATTAGAACATAATTTTATTAGGGGTCATACCCTTATAACATTTATATATTGTCCTAACATAAGTTTATAAATTTGTATGTATTATATGCTTATTAAGTATATCCCATGTGAAATATAATTAGTCTAAGAAGTATCAAATTATTAATTATTTATGAATGGTGGTTGTTGAATAGATGTGACTAATACCCCTTCAATTATTATGCTACCCTTTCTCCTCTATTTAACAAGGTTCTCTCTCATTTGACAGTGAAAATTTGGAGATATATAGTGAATTATATTACTAGGGACATGAAATATTATTGTCCATGTGGAAGTAAGGAGAAGTGGTTCCCCAGGTTCAGTCAATGTTAGAATAGGCCATTTTGTAAGTGTTTTAATAAAATGATGGTTTTTGGGGGTTTTTTAATTCAAAAGGGTTTTCCCCATGTATATCTTGTGTAATGTGTAAAATTTATGCTTGTATGATTCTCATTTTATTTGTTTTATATTTTGTTTATAGTGATTAGTTTCCTAAGATCCTAATTTCTAACAAGGATGAATTCCAATATATTTAAAGAAATTACAATATAGAAATTATTCCCAAGATTCATTTTCTCACTAAGTGATATTTAACTAGGTTTTCACACTTGGATCAAGTTGTTCTTCAACTTTTTGTAGACACTACCACTCTTGTATGAAATCATCAATAGTAACCAAGTGGAAATACTATACATCAATCCAAAAGAAATAAAATACCTAAAATTATGCCAACAAACTAAGAATGAAGAAATAATAGAAATGACTCCTAGTGACTGGCTACATATGATAGCCCCAATAAAATCACTTCAATCAGAAGTAAAAAATTATTCTAGCAACCTTAAATTTCCATTAGCCATCATATTTGTTGATGTTGAAAAATATATTGACTCAACCAATCAACACTTTAACCCATCATGCAGGTTAAAATGGAATTTGACTAGAGTTTATAAACTAATCTGGGTGTAAATGGCTAGTTTGACTACTAAGGTAAATTACTATGTGTGTTAGTGTATTTTCAACATAGTAGGTTTTGGGAATTTGAGATATTATTTTACTTTATAATTCATTTATAAATTAAGAATATTTATGGTAGAATTTTATTGATTTTAATCTATAATGAATGGTTTGACAATGCTTGTAAATGTCCCAAACATTTTACTTTGATAGAATTTTTTTGGGAAGATTCCTCTTAAAGTATGCTTATAGAGGTGCCTAACAAGACTCAACCGAGCCTTGCATCATTTATGTTCAAGATCTCACCAAGGGGTATTTTTATTTTTTACTAAATACAACCATGCAAAACTCATTCTTATACACAGTCCTAATTTTTTGTGCTTCCTTTTTGGTCTTATAGTCTTGGACTTGAGACTTTTTTCTCTAAATAAAGGGTTCTTTTTGTTCCTTTTTAGGTGGAACTCTTGGGTTTACCTTTACCTTGTTGGAATTTTTAGACCACCATTGTTGACTTTCTTGACAATGTTACATGTGTCAAGCCAAAAGAAATATTCTTGTCTTATCCTAAAAACTAGTCCATATTAAGGTTTACCTGTCTAAATATTTATATAAAACTATGGAAATTCAAATTGGACAAATGCATCCTATAGATTTGGTTCTTTATCTTAATTTTCCACAAACTTATTTTAGGTGACAATATTTTGATCATAAGATCAAGTATTATCCATTAGTATCCCCTCATATAAATCCCACTCCTTAGCCTTTACTAAGACTCTCCTTCGTAAAAAGAAGGGCATACCATAATTTGGAATTGTAAAACTAATTGAAACCCCAAAATATTGGAGATCTCACTAAGAATCCAAGTAGTACTAGCAATCAAGAGGTAGCAGTGTTGATTGGCATAGTTTTAAAACATCAAGACAAGGATAAAGTGGCAGTTCTCTCCAAACAAGTATTACTTAGTGAGGTGGATAAGCCTAAGTTCATCATAATTCCTTAGTTGGCTTTGGTTTTATCCTTCTAATCAAACAATATTTCTCAATTTCTTAATTCCATATAACAATCCTATAACATTCTCATAGTCCTTCCAAGTGACTAGAAGAGGGATAATATATCCTAGGTAAAAGGAGATTGTATATCCCTAATATTTAGTCGGGTAGTTTTTCTAATAAGATTTTTGTAAAATTGTTATTGTCACTCTTTGTGTGTTGGAACTAGATGATATGATGCTTGATTATTGCAAATGAATTTTCTCTCCTAGAATGTTCTAGGACTTATAGACCTCTCTATGAAGTATTTAGTGAAAGATGCTTGTTAATAGTTTTTATATTTGGATGTATTTTGTTTATAAGAAGTTAAAATTATAACTAGTTTTTATCTTTTTTGTTGTTTTCCAAGTTATTGTAATGTCTTAGGTCAAAATAATAATATAAATCTAATTCTTATCCTTCAATAAAAACTTATTCTTTGATTAACAACACTATTAGCCCTAGAGTTCAATTATATCTTAGATAACATAGATTTTAAAATAATATTTATGCATAATAAATATCATTACATACAAACAACAAATGATAGAAATGACTCCCAATCTTCTTATTATAATAAAAAATAATAGTAGATTAAGTATCAATCTCTATCTTATTACATTAATGGTTGTATTATATTCAAATAGTTTTACAATATTAGTAGCTACAACAAAAAATTCATACCAATAACAATGGTAAATCAAATCATTACAATGCAGTTGAAGGTTGCATCTTATGAAGCTCAAATACAACTAGTATATGAGATGGTTCTCTAAAATCACTAGGGTTCTTATTCTAGGATTCACATTCTTGAACAAAAGTGCTACAAATAGATTTTTATTGAAATTGATTAAGGTTAGATAATCCTCCTAGATGAAAACATTTTCTCTTTTATATCCTCCACAAATAGACAAGTCAACCACCATGCACATCCATAACTTCAAATTTGAATAGTGATCAAGGGTAGGAAATTTTCCACTTTGAAAATAATGGTGTCAAAAATATATTGTTAGAAATATATTGAAATATGTTAGGAAGTTAGGAGGGAAATATAAAAATAGGCATATATTAAGGGTCGGGGTTTGGCCATAACATTAGACTCAACTAAAGGACAAGGCACTAGGTGTCAAGCAATATTGATGGTAGGATGGAGAGGTACGAAAATATAACAAGAAAGGAAGATAATACTTAGAAGAAAATACATACTCAAGAAGGGAAAATATACATAGGAGATAGAAACAAGGGAGATATAAGTAAATATCTAATATGTACATACTTAGATTGATTGAAAATGAGACATGATCAAGTAGAAATTTCTCCTGATGTCTAATTAACTAACATGTGACTAATGATACACACGGCTTAATGGACCTAAATATCCTTCATATCTTAAGCAATTCATTATTAAAAAGGGGCTTCATTATAGTGTCAACCAAGGATTCGTAGACTTAAGATGATGTTGGCACTATATGTGCTTTCACGAATCCTAACATAATCAATTGAGTACAAGTATTTGAAAGAATAACTCAAAGTAATTTCTACTAAAGAAACAGGGTAAGTAATCTAATTATTGCTAGTTGTTAAAAGTACCTATTAATTCCATTAATTATAAATGATTAATCTTATGTTGCAACATACACTTATCCTAACTTAATCATTGAACTGAATATAAAATAAAGCATTGAATTGGAAAACTTAAGATAACAATGAGTTACAATGTAAACTAATAATAAAAATTAATGACTTCAATGCATAATCTAACTAACTACTATTAATATGTGGATTCAGCAATACCTCAAGTGGCCCTTGCTTGAGTGTTGTATTCCAGTATCTTTTCAATTAACTTGAAAAATTATGTATCAAGAGAAATCTTCTTTATTGTAATATATCAGATATTAAAACATAATGTAGCAATTGCTCTTCAATCTAATTTCTGCAAAGATCTAGCATATCCTCTAACTACTGTGGTCTCTAAATAGGACATCTTCCTAAATAGGGTCTGTTAGAGTCTGATTATTATCAAATTGTAAGCAAATTATCCAGCAAGCATCAACTCTTCCAAGAACATAGGAAGAGTACTTGAGTCTTTAAATCTTAACAAAAACAACTAACTTCTGGAAGCGAGAGTGCAAAAGTAAAACAAGGATTCTACACATTTTAAGAAGGCTTCCATAACATAGGAACATGTTGGACAAAACATCCTTATCATAACTATCATTCCTTACTAAAACATGCTTCTTCCTCTTCAAATTTTATTCAGGAGACAAAATTCCACATGGATAACTGTGTCCATGACTCCTAATCATCATCTTCATGCCATTTTGAAAAACATGTTGATGTTGTAGTTGATTGACTCCTTCATTGTGTTGAATTTTCACCCCTTTGTTGTAGGTTAGAAATTCTTCTGTTGTAGGTTGACAGGTCTTTGTTCTACAAGGGTTAGTCTTATTTCTAAAGATACATTTCAGAGTACTATAATTAATCAAGAAATTCTAATAAACTTATAGATATCTAAAATCCATGCATACATTCATTAATACCACATACATAGTATTTAAATTCTTTGAAATACTTAAAGGTATAGAAAAGGCCTTGGTAATGTATTTAAAGCTTAGTAGAAATAAGATAGAAATCATGAAATTGTTGTAGGAAACTAGTAAATTCTAAGGCTCATCATTCCCCGCCTAACTTAACTTCTTGCTTATCCTCAAGCAGTTTCAGGGTTGAAGGTTGTATTGTAATGTAGTTTCTTTGTAGTCTATCATTCTGGTTACCCCTGTCCCCTACTTCAAGTAAAATCCTTGTTGATCTGATATTTTTTCCCATCTATCTTCTTTTGTTGCATCTATCTCTTCTCTCCTTCCTATATAATGTGGGATATGAAACAAAAGGAGATGAGGATGAAAGGTGAGGGGAATCCAAGTGATTCCATTTTCCAAGGCGACTGTGATGTACTAATGTTCCCTTTTGACTGTTGTTACATAGTTGAAAATAGAATGGGGTTTTTTCTTGTTATTTTCTAGCATAAGATCCCTCCATCTATCCTGGGAAAAGTTAAGTGCCTCCCTAATTGTCTCTATTGCAAGTTCTTCGAACCTCTTGTAATCTTTGTCCCTACAATCTAGTATTTTCACTAGGTACCACTCCCTCTCTCTCTATAAGATTTATCCACTGATAGAACA